>CAVLGL010000126.1:5660480-5834442 GCA_963668995.1 Parnassius mnemosyne | reverse complement strand
TTCAAAAAACCTTTCTTAGTGGAGGACTACATCATAAAAGGCAGCAACTATCAAAGTTTTAGATTTCTACATATATCGGTTTGGCTGTGCGTTGATAGATGTCGAGTAAGTCACTCAGGACATTCTCTTTTGTATATACATAGGATAAAAAATTGGTAACCCTACGCACGAGAGCCATTCCCATGTCCCACAAACATAATCTCTGCATAGTATAAAACAAAGTCGCTTTCCATACTTCCCGCCGTCCGTACGTTTAGATATTTTAAACTACGCAACGGGTTTTTATGTGGTATTCATCAATATAATGATTCAAGGGAGGTTTATATGTATAATACATGCATACTATATAATATTCTTTTGCCCGCGTGAATGTGACTGAACTCTTCCTAAACGGCTAGACCAATTTTGTTGAAAATTTGTGTGTGTGATTAAGTTAATTAGAGAATGGTTAAGATTTACAATTGGACCTGGTAGGTGTCGTTATTTTCGAGATACAGAAATTAACCGTGCGACGCCGAGGTGAATCGCTAGTTATACAACTAAATAACTAAGTACATAAACAAGTAAGGTTGACATGCGTGTACCAGGTATATGTGATAGTAATAGACAGTTACCAAATCAACAGTGAGAACTGAGGTAAAACATGTTGTGAACATTTTCTTACTAGAATTTTATTCAGGCATAAGGGTGAAATACTCTGAAAGCAAAGTCAAGCACTACCGTCATCTTATGAACCGACAAATCGCATGACTCCAATTAAAATCAACATGGTTGGGTGCGTTGAGAACGTTGATTTTATTACAGTACGTAATGAAACGTTAGAACTTGAGGGTAGATGATGATGTTTAGATTTTGATATATTTTTTTTAAATTTAATTGAACTTTTATCCAACATGATAAACGCTTAAGTGGATGTATTTATGTTATATTCTATTACCACGTTTTATTAACTCGCTTTCCTTTACGTCGGTTCGAGTCGAATATATTATTTAATTTTAAACTTTCTTTTCGATGAGTCAGAGATTTGGAATTTCGAACATAGCTCAGGATTGTATTGCAATGGAAAAATATAAAAAACCTGATTTATTACAAAATTTTAATCTATAATCCAAATCGTCAGAGTAGATTTTTGTAAGTTGTTAAGTTTAAATGTTGCCACCTTATCTCTACATCCAAGTTTTTATGTTTTTCAATACACATAAATGTCCCTTTGATAATCGTTATCACTGTGAGGTACGAGCGGGATTATATTCCAGCGGTAAAAGTAAAAAATGACATTCAATACGAATTACATGTAATCTAGATTGAATAAAAATTACTCTATTCTATTCTTTTTCTATTCTATTCGTGAAGTGGTTGTGTTGTAATTAGTATACCATTTCACATAGGTATCAAAGTTAATTAGCTAAGATCCGAATGAAAAATAAATGAGTGTTGAAGAGTATGTTTTTAAATCTTTAATGTTTCAGTCAGTTGCATGGTTCAACACTTTTAGATTAGTTTTCTAATTTCAAACATGTGTAAGTTAACATGATGTCACCATGTACCGGCGGCGAGTTGTCGTAAGAGGCGAAAGAGTGGAGAGGGCTGTGAGTGAGTTTTTTTTATAGGGTAAATGTGCCAAGCGAGCACACAGTCCACCTGATGGTAAATGGTTGCTGTGGCCAATATACATCTACATCTATCCTCGTTGTCGATATACGCGCGGAAGCTGAATTAGCGTGAATTAGAACAATTTACAACACTTGTCTAAATAACTAACTCATCTATTTAACCTTCCCTTCTATTTTGCCACTCTGCTTGTCTTCGCCTAGCCACTTTAATTCGAATTCTCAGATTAAATAAACCAAATAACTAGTTTGATTCCCCGCTAATAAAAAATTTACTTAAATGAAATGTTTACAAGGATGAAGTCATGCTTTTTTATCCATCGTGTAGGTATGTTTATTATTCTGATATAAGCGATATATATATATATAAATATCGCTCAATCACATGTGATAGTTAACACAGAACTGTCTATAAATAAAAATTAATAATCAATCGCGCCAAAACAAAAGCCTACCGTTAAGTGCGTGCGTTCTAACGTCCTTGCGGCAGGAACTTTGACACTTTAAGCATTTCCACAGATCGTTAAACCGTTACGACATTGCCAAAGATTATTTTATTTATAACTTTAGTTATCCCTACGAGTAGTCTTCATAATATGGAATTTAGAATTTATGGTTATTATTTTTTCGCCATTATTTTATATCCAAAATTTTATGTTTTTCAATATGCATAAATGTCTTTATTGATAAACGTTATCACTGTGCCAGGTACGAGCGGGATTATATTCTAGTGGTAAATGTGAAAAAAATGACTTTCAATGAGAATTACTTGTAATCAGGATTGATTAAAAATTACTCGTATCTACTTCTACTCTATTCCTGAAGTGTGTCATGTCGTAAGTATTAACTATAAAAAGCCCAAAAAACACGTCACAGCCCCCGGGTGATAACAGTATACCATCTCACATAGGTATCAAATCTGTGAAAGTTAATTAGCTAAGATCTGACTGAAAAATAAAGAGTGTTGAAGAGTATGATTTGACATCTTAAATATTTCAGTCAGTTGCATAGTATGTATGAGTTACCACGATGTTGCCATGTATAAGTGGCGTAAAAGGACCCACTACTACAGATCATCCCGTAGATGTCGTAAGACGCGATAGAGATTGTGAACAGTCCAGTGCGTGATACTAAACACCACTAATATTACTGTATTGACAGAAAAAGTGTAAGAATAGAGATCGGTATTGTAAGATGGAAATTTAAACATCTCCTTAGGTGTGGGATTTGCAAAAATCTGTAGAATGGACAAAAGATAAGCTATTATTTAAATAGCGCAGAGTAGAAGCATGTGGAATATCGAAAAGGGGGCATTCGATTGATTTCTTTTACTAGGATATTGGTTTAATAATTTTCACTTACAAAATATAAGATTTTCTAAAAATAACTACTGATTTTATTAATTATCTGAAATATGAAAGTGAAACAAATAGTAATATTGTTATGGTAAACTAAATCATAGTGGTTCTTCGTGAGTTCTGGCCGAATGGTAACGGCGTAAGAATACCCATCATCTCATTTCGTCTTGTGAGGCAACCGACTATGGGAAACACCAGAATAATCATATAGCTATATAATAATACGTGGTAGAGCCATGCTTCAGCCATATAATGGTTGCAGCACAAATGGACCGGCTTGACCGGGAAAGGGCCACGCTTTCACAGAATACCAGAGTTAAATAGAAGCTATGTTTTGTGTGGCAATTGTAGAGACCGAGACTGGAGACCGTTTTTATGGAAATGAGGCATACCATCTTAGTCCTCTTTAGTGTTAACGCATCTATATATTGATTCTTAATTGAGGAAAGATTGAGATGTCTATGACCACAGCATCAATTTACCATCAGGTGCATTGTATGCACGTTTGTTACCCTCATTCAATAAAAAATAGCGTCCGATAGATGATGACATAATAGGTATTTTGTTTACGTCAGATGTTAAATATCCAGAGCAGTTAAAGTTGTAAGACGTCTGATACTGCCATCGTCAAATATTCAGCTAAATGTTACTATTAAGACAAATTCTTACTTTATCAACAATTTTTTATAGGAGAGGGGACAAACGAGCATGCGGCTCACCTGATGGAAAGTGACTACCGTTGCCCATGAACAACTGCAACACCAGGGGAATCGCAGATGCGTTGCCAGCCTTTTGAAAAGGAGTAGGCTCTTTTCTTAAAGGTTCCGAAGTCGTATCGGTCCGGAAAAATCACTGCTGGTAATCGATTCCTCAAGAAAATTGTGCGTGGGCGAAAACTTTTTGTGAATCGCACAGTGGTGGACCGCCAATCATCCAGATAATATAGATGGTATCGCGAGTTTTGTCGCGATGTGCGATGGTGAAATTGAGCGGCTGGAATTAATCCGAAAAATTCCTCAGAGCACTCCCCGTGGTAGATGCGATAAAATGCGAAAGAGATGCAACATCTCTACGCAGTGCCAGTGAGTCAAGCCGATTGGAAAAACTCGGTCGTCGACGATTCGAACCGCTCTGCGCTGGATGCGGTCAAGTGGAAGGAGCTCGCACTGATGAGCCCCTACCCAGAGATGGGAACAGTATTCCATGTGAGACCGAACCTGCGCCTTGTATAGTTGCAAGCGGCGTGCCCGCATGAAATACTGTCCCAATCTGCTGAGCACGCCAAGCTTTTTAGAGGCCTTCTCTTCCAAGTGACCACGAAAATGCACGTCACTCGATATGTCAACACCGAGGATACCGATACTGGCTGAGGCAACAAGGGAGTGCCTTCAAACTGAGGAGATACGACAAAGGGGTTCTTTTTAAAGGTAAACGCGCAAACTTGTGTCTTCTGGGGATTGAACTGGACTAGTTTCAGTCGCCCCCAGTCTGAGACTTTGTTCAACAAAGTCTCGAATTCAGACACAAGTTTGTTCCGGTACTCGGCGACGTTTTCCCGAGAAATATTGGCACGGCCGGTGTATAGAGCATCACCAGTGCTGTCATTCGCATAGCAATGAATGCTACCGGCTTGCAACATATCATTGATATGCAGAAGAAACAGCGCTGATGATAGCACGCAGCCTTGTGGAACACCAGCTTTAATGGGCTTGTAATCCGAGCATGCACCATCTACTACGATCTTGATGCTCCGATCTGTAAGAAAACTGGTGATCCAATTGAACAATTTCTCGGGAAGCCCATAGGAAGGCAGCTTCGAAAGAAATGCAAACCTGATCGAAAGCCTTCGCTGTGCCCAAATTAACGGCCAACGCCTCCCCCTTGGACTCCAATGCCTCCGCCCATCTATGAGTCAGGTAGACCAGAAGATCACCAGCTGAGCTTCCTCGACGTAAACCGTACTGGCGGTCACTAATCATATGGTGATCCTCAAGGTACCGCATGAGCTGGCTGTTAATAATCGTTTCCATTACATTAGAGAACAAGGAGGTGATAGCGATAGGCCTGTAGTTGGACAGATCTGAGCGGTCACCTTTTTTAGGGATCGGGTGCACCAAAGCTGTCTTCCATGAGTTCAGGACTACGCCTATGGAGTAGGAGTACTGAAAAAGACGCGTTAAAACCGGTGCCAATTTTGGAGCACACGTCTTCAGCACAATAGGCGGGACTCCATCAGGCCCACTGGACTTGTTGAAGTCCAGGGAGAGGAGTGCTTTACGCACCAAGCGCTGTGTAAACAGCACTTCCCGCATAGAGCACTCACACCGCGGGATGGTCGGCGGTGTGTTACCCCCGTCCTCTAGAGTCGAGTTGGAAGCAAATAGAGAGCTAAACAGATCGGCTTTCTTCTTTGCGTCATGGGCCAGTGAGTCGTACACCCTGTGCAGAGATGGCAGAGATGGCTTACAGAAGTTCCCTTGGACAGCCTTGTCGAGAAACCAGAATGCACGTGTTCCCGAAGGGAGGCGAACTAGTTTCTCGCCAATTCTGCCGATGTGCTCTGACTTTGCCTTGGCAATGACACTTTTGAAGGACCTGGAGGCGGAATTATACTTCCTTTTAAGAGCGCTGGTGTTTACATCCCGGGACGTTGATGCATCAACCCAGGCCTGGTAGCACTCCTGCTTATAGCCCGATGCTATTTTACAGGAGCGACCAAACCATGGCTGGGATCTGCCTCCAATGGGCACCACAAAGGATGGAATAAAAAGTTCCATACCCTGAAATACCACATCAGCAACAGAATTGGCAACAACGCTGGAATCTTCCGGCAAGAAGCAAACCCGCCCCCAAGGGTAGGATGCAAAAAAACCGCATCCCGTCCCAATCGGCTGACCTATATTGCCAAACACGGCGGCAAGTTGCAGATCGCAACTGCGATGGAAGAGCGAATGGCACTGTACGGAGCGGGCATCGACGGAGACCTGATATCCGTCCGGATGAGAGGTCAGCAGAAGGTCCAACAGGGAAGGTACATGATCCTCCACATCTGGGCACCGCGTAGGCGAAGTAACCAGTTGTGTTAGACCATATGCCGAGGGAAAGTCATAGACAGATCTACCCGCATGAACGGTTAAACGAGAACCAAGCCATTCAGCGTGGTGGGCGTTAAAATCACCGAGTATCACGATCTCTGCGGATGGGACCTGTTCTAGCACGGAGTCTGCAGCCATTTGGACGTTGTCGATGAGTCGGTCTGTGTCGGCATTACCGCTATGGGACCTATAGAGGCACCCGTAGACGCGTGTGTTCAAATTTGTACCCCGGGTAGGAGAGATATGAAGTATCAGCCGGAGCGGACACCTGAGTCTCGGTTAAAAAGAGCAAGGCCGGCTTCGCCGTCTCTAGATAGTAATGGACAGCGTTAAGGTTGGAATGAAGTCCCCTGATATTGCTAAAATTCACGGATAGCGTGAAAGGGGTCGCCTTGGTTTTATTGCTCCGCTTGCCCCGAGCAGTATTAGTCGCGAGCGGAATTTTGCCCCTCCCCCCCAGAAAACGCGGGGCAGCATGAGCACCCACGCCTTGGAGTGGAGTAGTTTGGTCGTGGATGCTCAGCGAGGGATTCTCCAAGGCTGCTGGTACCCTCCTGGGGTGGCCTTCTGTTTAATTCCACTACCATGTTGATGGGGGGGGGGGATTGGGCCTCCGGCCACCTGCACCCACCAAGCGGAACGCAGAGGTATCACCCCGGTTCAAGCCGGCCTATTCGTGCGATATCAAAAGCTGCCGCATAGCTCTACCACTGTTAAACAATAAATATTACACAATATTTTTCACTGACGAAATTTCTATATTAATACCATAAATTCAACAAAATTAAGACGGCTTCTAATAAAATTAAAATTACATGGAGTATAATTAATAGCGAAACCGGTAAGATCAACTCTCGCAATTCAAACTACCAGTTAAGTGTTAGTAACAAATTAACCGAATCACATCAGGACGTTGCAATGGTTTTCGAGAAATATTTTACTGATATTCCGATATTAACCACTAAGTCACTGAATTCTTCTCCTGCGGTCGCCGAATCATTACTTAAACAAAATGTAAATGCGTGTACAAAGAATTTTGGATTTCATAAAGTATCATCAAAAGATATTGTAAAATATTTTAAAACTATTGATGTTAAGAAAACTGCGGATCTGTGGGGGATTTCCGTTAAAGTTATTGCGTCTATAATAGATACAATCGCGACTCATTTAGCTATTATTTTTAATACTAGTATCGAATCTGGTGTGTTTCCTGATTTAATGAAGCATAGTAAAGTAATACCTTAATTTAAATCTGGTAGTACATTAGACCCCGCCAATTTTAGACCTATTTCTGTACTACCAACACTTAGTAAGATTTTTGAAAAAATTATTCTTAATTAAATGTTAAATTTCTTTAATATAAATAATTTACTTCATAAAAATCAATTTGGTTTCACAAGGGGTCGCTCGAAAACTGATGCCGGTGTTGAGCTGATTAAATATATATTTAATGCATGGGAGAATTCACAGGATGCTTTGGGTATATGTTGTGACCTATCCAAAGCCTTCGATTGTGTTCACCATGAAACATTAATCAGGAAACTTCAACACTACGGTGTAAGAAGTGATGCTCTTAAATTAATTATTTCATATTTAAGTAAGAGAACGCAAAAAGTTGTCATTAACGGTATGAGTTCTTCCGAGTCGATGGTACAAATGGGCGTGCCTCAAGGCTCAATTCTCGGCCCATTTCTGTTTCTTGTATACATTAATGACTTACCTTACATAGTAGGAGATAACCATGATATAGTATTTTTTCTTTAATTTTCAAATTAAGTCGACAATTGCTAAAATATGACGAAGTAAATAATGCTATATCTAAATTAAGTAGAAGAAGTAAATAAAACGAAATGTATGAAACTTATGACTCCAAATGTCAAACAATTAAATACTAATGTAATTTTCAATGGGGAGATACTGAGTCTTGTAGATACCACCATTTATCTTGGAATCACACTAGACGCGAAGCTTCAATGGAGCCCCCATATATCAAAACTAGCAAGCAGACTTAGTTCTGCAGCATATGCTGTAAAAAAGATTAGAAGTCTAACCAGTGTTGAAACAGCTAGACTAGTTTACTTCAGCTATTTCCATAGCATAATGTCGTATGGTATATTGCTATGGGGACACGCAGCTGACACTGAAATTATATTTATTTTACAGAAGAGGGCCATAAGAGCAATTTATGATTTAAAGCCTAAAGAGTCGCTGCGACAAAAATTTTTGGAAATTAATTTATTAACTTTGGCCTCTCAATACATTTATGAAAATGTAATGTTCGTACACAAAAATAAAAGTAGTTTTACAAAAATAAGTGATATTCATTCTGTAAATACCAGGAACAGGCACAGGCTAGTAGTACCAGTTACTCGACTCCATCGAGTCAGTAATTCATTCTTGGGGCGATGTATACGCTTTTACAACAAAATTCCAGAAAATATACAAAGTTTGACCTGCTCAAAGTTCAAAAACTTTATTAAACTAAGTTTGTATAAAAAGGGTTATTATAATATTAATGAATTTATAGATAATAAAAACCCCTGGAAATGAGGTGATCGCTACCAAGCTATTTCTAATTTGTTGTGTTGTTAATTTGTGTAACATACATGATTGTAAGCTGTTATTTTAAAAAAAGTCCCGCTGGGTTTCTTGCTGGTTCTTCCCAGGATAGAGGTTTTTTTTTCGAACCAGTGGCAATCAAACAAAAGAGTGACTTTCAATAAGTATTATTTATAATCTATATTGAATAAAAAAGTTTCTGTTTCTGTTCCTGTTTCAAATATATTTTCACTCTAGTTGTAATAAAGAATATGAAAATGAAATAAATAATACAATTACAATAATACAATTGAATTTTTTAAATAGATATACAACTATAATCTA
The DNA here is from genome assembly GCA_963668995.1 of Parnassius mnemosyne. NCBI lineage: Eukaryota > Metazoa > Arthropoda > Insecta > Lepidoptera > Papilionidae > Parnassius > Parnassius mnemosyne. The sequence goes on along the minus strand of CAVLGL010000126.1, from coordinate 5,825,496 downwards.
AGTATAAATCTATCTAAAACTAAATTCATACAATTCTATAATTTTAAAAGTAAACCGCAACTACTTGTCATTAAGTATTATGATGAAAAAATTACTGCTACTGAAAAAGTTTAGACAAACATAACAAACATTGTAATTCTAAAGATCACATCGATAAAGTTTATTCTAAAATATTTGAATGTAATTTTGCTCTGCGAAGGCTAATTTAACTTATCTCGTCAACTATTACTTATCTCATAGCATGTCATGCATATGTCGCTGCTGTATTAAGATATGATATAGATATTATGGGGAAACTTGACAGTCGCAAACCGTGCTTGTAAAGTGCAAAAACGCTGTATACGAGCAATCTGTGGCGTCCGGCTACTGGTTTATTGCAAGCCAGTATTTAAATAATTAGGTGTTCTAACTCTACCAGCCATGTACATTTTTGAACTTTCAATATTCGTAAGAAAAGTATCCCCAGTTTTTACTAAATAAAAAAAAGTTAAATTTAGTACTAGATACCCAGAAGAAAATATTTTTCATTCATTAAGAACTAGTCTGTACTCAAAAAACTCGTTATTTTATGGCTATTCAAGTATTTAACAAAATCCCAAATGTAATAAGGCTATTAGATTATAACAGATCTAAATGGCTTTTGGGAAAACAATTTTATTTGGTAAATAAACTGCTGAAAATAAAGAAAATGTTTCTATTGACTCTTAAAATCTCTTTGATCGTGTTTTAAAGCGTTAATATCAAAAACAAAATTATAAACTTATACATATACATACATATAATCACGCCTCTTTCCCGTAGGGGTAAGCAGAGACTACTTCTTTCCACTTGCTATGATCCTTACATACTTGTTTCGCTTCGTCCACTTTCATTTTCTCTTCATACATGCTCTTCGTTTTAGGGTACTTGACTTGGCCTTTTTGCAAGACGTCTCTAATTTGGTCTTGAAATGTCCGCCTAGGTCTACCTAAAGGAAGGCCAACACTTTCATTCACACTCGCCTTATACACTTTTTTCGTCAATCGTTTTTCATTCATTCTCTCGACATGGCCAAATCATCTAAGCATACCTTTCTCAATTTTTGTCACTACATCTTCTTTCAGACCACAACGTTTTCTTATCTCACTATTTCTTATCCTGTCACTCAGTTTAACTCCTATCATACTTTTTAACGCTCTCATGCACAGCCAAACGAGCCTTGTTAGACACCTTCCGACTGCTTATAAAGGAGTGCAAAACTCCATTCACCATGTTTCCTGCATTTACTCTTCTTTCGATATCACTCTCACACTTTCCATCTCTTGTAAACTTTGAACCCAGATACACAAACTCCTTCACCTTTTCATTTAGTTCATCTCCAATCACAATATTGCAGTCTGTCACTGCCTCATCTCTTTCAAACACCATCACTTTCGGCTTCCTTACATTCATCTTCATTCCCTTTCTAACAAAAGCTACACTCATAGCAGTTGCTATCTCCTGAAACTCTTCGGCCGAAGGCGCAAGTGATACCTAGTCATCAGCATAGAGAAAGCATTTGACGAGTAACTCATTCATTCTCAACCCACTTTCATTCTCTTTTAAAACTATCAAGCAATTGTCCATGAACAGATTAAACAGCCACGGTGACGCTACACATCCCTGTCTAACACCTTTTTCAATATTAAACCATTCAGTATATGCCCCGTTTATCCTTACATAAGCACTAGAATCCCTATAAAAAGATTGCAATGCTCGTATGAGGATACTGCTCACACCGTTCATGGACAGTGCTGACCACAATTCATTCCTCACCACTCTATCAAAGGCCTTTTCTAGATCTTACTTAAATTATGTACGTTTGATTTTACTTAAATATTGTATTTTCTTTGCCGTGTAGTGGCGGTTAAGAATATCCACTACCCCATATCTTCCCATGGGTGTCGTAAAAGGCGACAAAGGGAAACAGGCAGGAGATGGGCAGCAGCATCTTCCTGACAATAGCCAAGATAACAATAAAAAAATCTGCGGTTGCCAACCCGCTCGCCAAGCGTGGCAACTATGGCAATATACCCCCCATGAGCAATGACAATAATAAACGGCCCCCAGTCCCCGGCGGCCCCGCTATTCCTGGCTACGGTGGCGACCATGGTAACGGCGGGGCAGGGGGTGCCAAGAATCTCCGGTGGAGGTTCGGTTGCCACCTAGACTCGACCTGGCAACATACAACGCACGCACCCTGAGGACTGACGAGAAGATTGTGGAGCTGGAAGAAGAGATAGACAAGTTACGCTGGCATATTATAGGATTATCCGAAGTCCGAAGAGAGGGGGAGGACACGGTAATCCTCGAATCCGGCAACTTGCTCTATTACCGGGAGGGCGACCATCTGTCCCAAGGAGGTGTCGGATTTATCGTCCACAAGTCTCTCGTTAACAACGTTGTAAAGATTGAGAGTGTGTCGACGAGGGTTGCGTACCTTATACTCAGAATCACCAAACGGTATTCGCTGAAGGTCATACAGGTTTACGCACCAACCTCGGCACACCCCGATCAGGGGGTGGAGAAAATGTATGAGGATATCTCTAGAGCCATGCATTCCTCCAAAACCCAATATACGGTGTTAATGGGAGACTTCAATGCAAAACTAGGCACAAGAGAGAACGGTGAGCTGAAAGTAGGGAAATTTGGAATAGGGCAACGGAACCCAAGGGGCCAGCAGTTGGCTGACGTTATGGAGAAAGAGGGACTCTTTATGATGAACTCTTTCTTCCAGAAGCGGCCCCACAGAAAGTGGACCTGGTCGAGCCCCGACGGTTCGACAAAAAATGAGATTGACTTCATTACGACGACCAGACGACAACTGTTCAGTGATGTCTCAGTGATCGTGAGGGTGAAAACCGGCAGCGATCACCGAATGGTTAGAGGCACACTGAATCTAAACGTTAAGTTGGAGAGGTCTCGTCTAATGAAGTCAACGCTCCGTCCCCCTCGTGCTCAGCTCGAGTTACAAAACCGTTTTCAGTGCCTAGAAGACTGCAATGAAGTGGACGATATGAATGACAAGCTCGTGGAAACTGTCCATGCGGTCGGAGCTAAGTTCTGCAAGACCCGCCGCAGAAGAACACAAAAACTCTCCGATCACACTCTTAATCTCATGGCTGTTAGACGGGAGATGAAGCTACATTCTTCAACAGATTTAACAGCATACAGGCAACTGAACAGACAGATCTCCAAATGCATGCGGCGGGACTTAAGCAACTTCAATACAGCTCGTATTGAAGAAGCGATCGAGCGGAACCAAGGCTCCAAAGTCTTTGCCAGAGATCTGTCTGCCAGAAAGCGCCAACTGTCAAAGCTGAAGACAGAATGTGGCAGCATCGTTTCCGGGGCACCTGAGATTTTGAGTGAGATTGAGAGGTTCTATGGGCAGCTGTACACGTCATCGTTGGAGCCGCACGCAAGTGTGAGTAACGATCCAAGAGCGAGTCTTATCCGACATTATTCCGTTGATATCCCGGACGTCAGTCTGAGCGAGATTAGAATGGCTCTCCAGCACCTTAAAAACGGCAAGGCCCCAGGCGAGGATGGAATTACAGCGGAGCTTCTGAAAGCGGGTGGAAAACCGGTACTTGAAGTCCTTCAGAAGCTCTTTAATTCCGTCCTCCATGGTGGCATTACACCGGAGGCGTGGAGCAGAAGTGCGGTGGTCTTGTTCTTCAAGAAAGGTGACAACGCTCTCTTGAAGAACTACAGACCGATATCCCTTCTGAGCCGCGTCTACGTGCTGTTTTCGAGAGTCATTACGAATCGTCTCGCGCGCAGACTTGACGACTTCCAGCCTCCCGAACAAGCCGGTTTCCGAAAAGGCTTTAGCACCATAGACCACATACATACCCTTCGGCAAATTGTACAGAAGTCCGAGGAGTACAATTTGCCACTATGTCTGGCGTATGTGGACTATGAGAAAGCCTTTGATTCCGTCGAAATTTGGACGGTGCTGCAGTCCCTTCAGCGATGCCAAGTTGACTGTCGGTATATCGAAGTGTTGAAGTGCTTGTACAGTAGGGCTACGATGGCTATCCGAGTACAGAACCAGAGTACGAAACCTATCCAATTGCAGAGAGGTGTAAGACAGGGTGACGTCATATCCCCGAAACTCTTTACCGCTGCATTGGAAGATGTTTTCAAGCTTCTGGACTGGAAAGGATACGGTATAAACATCAATGGCGAGTACATCACTCACCTTCGATTTGCCGACGATATAGTCCTTATGGCAGAATCGCTGGAGGACCTAAGCACTATGCTCAATGACCTCAATAGTGTTTCCCAACGGATAGGTCTTAAGATGAACATGGACAAAACAAAGATCATGTTTAATGTCCATGTCACACCTATGCCGGTAGTTGTTGGGAACACTAAGCTCGAAGTTGTTGACGAGTATGTTTACCTGGGACAAATAGTCCGACTAGGTAAGTCCAACTTCGACCGAGAGGTCAATCGACGGATTCAACTCGGCTGGGCAGCGTTCGGGAAGCTACGACACATCTTCTCGTCATGTATACCTCAAAACTTGAAAACGAGACTGTACACCCAGTGCGTGTTGCCAGTGATAACATACGGAACTGAGACGTGGTCCTTCACTGCTGGCCGGATGAGGAAGCTCAAGGTCGCTCAGCGAGCTATGGAGAGGGCTATGCTCGGAGTTTCCCTGCGTGATAAACTCAGAAATGAGGATATCCGCAGTAGAACTAGAGTGACCGACATAGCCCAACGGATTAGTAAGCTGAAGTGGCAATGGGCCGACCATATAGCTCGAAGAACCGACAACCGATGGGGAAGAAAGGTTCTCGAGTGGCAGCCTCGTACCGGCAGGCGAAGTGTAGGGCGTCCCCCCACTAGATGGAGTGACCACCTGGTAAGATATGCAGGAAGTCGATGGATGCAGGTGGCTCAGGACCGTGCTTTGTGGCATTCTTTGGGGGAGGCCTATGTTCAGCAGTGGACTTGTGAAGGACTGTAATGATGAAAAATAATAATGATTGTATTTTCTAACCATAATTTTTCATATTGGTAAAATATGTGATTCTCTATAATTTTATACACACATCTTTGTACCATATTTCTTATGAATATATTTATTATAATTACATCGGGGGAGATCCATATCCAGCAGTGTACTTTTACGAGCCGAGCTTATACTTTTACGAAAATATTCATGATGTTAGGTATTTTCTTTATAGAATAACGGTGACAAACGAGCACACATTCCACCTGATTTTAAAAAGATAGAGTGGCGCATAGACACTCGATTAAGAATCAAAATGCAGATGTGTCGTCAGACCTTAGGATATGATGGAACGCCTCGCTTCTATTAAAAAGGGTCTTCATGTTGATCCCGAAATAGCACTTAACAGTTACAACAGGCTTTACCAATAAATGTTTCGTTGCTTTGGTTAGATTTATCAACTTTTTTTTGCGGATGGAAAATCATCAAATGACGCCTTTCGCTCTGGGTGGAGCGGAAGGGAGTGTCAGACTTTTACTGACTAAAAACCATCCGTGTTCCTTCAGTGCCCTTACGTTCCGGAGCCGCGGTATCTCTTTAGAACAGCCCGCAGCCCCGGCAGGCGTCGGCCCTTGCGGGCCCCTTCACGCTGCTGACAGCTCTTTGAGGCGCGCGTGGAACAAAACGCGCCGTCGACATGGCCTGTCGTCGTTAGACGGACGGACGGCGAGCTACCCATTGCTCGCCGTCCACAGGCCCGCGCCTACGGTGGCCGGGGGCCACGACGTAGCCCCCGACGCCCGGGGCGTCTCGCGCGGCGGCCGGGAAGGAAAGCTGCTGCTCTCTCCTTCTCCCGCTCCGCCACCTCCTTCGCTAGCATCATTGCTTCGCAGAAGGTGGTGACGGCATCCCATTCTGTCTCGCTCCGGACCATGGCTTCGACCAGGGCCGGACGCGAGAGGTCGCCGCTGCCTATCGCCGCTACGAGGACACGGCGGTGCTCCGCCCAGGCCATTTTGTCTTATAATCCATCTCATTTAATTCAGTTTGAAATGGAAATAGGGCTTCGAATACTAGCGAATTTATCAAATCACTTGATTTATAATTTGCAATTGACTAAAATACTCTAAAGAAGAAGGAATACGAAACTTTTTTTTTATGATATACTTTTCTACATTGTAATCAACATCTGTAATCTCCCTAATAACGCCTTCTCAAGTTTCTTGGAACACAATTTTTGTTAAAAATTTGAATGATGAAAATTTATAAACAGATATAGGGCTATGCAAGCTATATTTTTTCCGAAAAAATTAAGGATTTTGTTTTAAAAAATATATTTTTTTAAATTTATGGTCTTTGATTATCTTAAACCTAATAAACGTCTATTAATAGATTCTATCCAAGCAAAACCGGGGCGAAACGCTAATCTATTCATATGATGATTCATATGACATATGATTACGATAAAACTATGGGGAATTGATTTACGCACTCGGGACTATCATCATAATCATCATTCAAGTCCACTGCTGAACATAGGCCTCCCTCAAGTAATACCACAAAGCACGATCCTGAGCAACCTGCATCTATCGACTTCCTGCATGTCTTACCAGGTCGTCACTCCATCTAGTGGGGGGACGCCCTACACTTCACCCGCCGGTACGAGGCCGCCACTCGAGAACCTTTTTTCCTCATCGGTTGTCGGTTCTTCGAGCTATATTGCAGGCCTATTGCCACTTCAGCTTACTAAACCGTTGGACTATGTCAGTCACTCTGGTTCTACTGCGAATATCCTCATTTCTAATACTAAACTAAACTGTGGCAGAAGACGAATCCCACTGGAAGATATGGTGTAGTTCTTACCCGCCACTACACGGGACCCCCTTGGTTATAAAATACAAAATTTAATAAAAAATACCAGATATACTGATGACAAAGCCACTTTAGTCGATGCTTGTAGATTTAAAAAAAGGTCAAGAGCTATTGTCAACCGCGGACCAATTCATAAGGATAGAATAACGGTCATACAAAATTCAACCAGTTGCCCACAACATTAAGTAGAATTTTGAGTCACCAAACTTGTTTTAAATTTTTTAGACAAAAGATTTATATGCCAAATTTATAACTGCAGATAAAACGGTAACTTTAGGGCTTAAAGTAGCTGCCGTTGATTGGACTTCAGTATTAAAAAAAAATCCTTTCAAATTTATCAAAATGAAATACATACGAATATTTTTCAATGTCTGCTTCTATTCATGTTACAGATAAATGAAATTTGGGAATGCTAGCAGGCCAGCAGTGAAGGTGCACGTCTTAGACCATAAGCCATCGTTGGCAGCACACACGATTGTACAATCTTGTATTCAAGTTTTGAGGTATACCATAAAATTTATAGAACTAAAACATATAAATACATGAAAATACGACTAATATACAATTTACATATAAATGGCACGAACTCAAAGATTAAGAGCTAGTAATTGTGTACAAGCTTCTGAAAAACAGATAAAGACTGCGTGCGTCTCGCTAACGGAGGTAGGGCATTCCATATAAGGACTGCTTGGATAGTTAACGACCTGTCCAGTAATTTCGTATTGTAGCCAGGCATTTTTAATATTAAATATACTATGTATCAAAGACATAGATGAAAAAACAGACTTGGTACTTCGCCGTGTAGTACCGGCGTTAAACCTACCACCAACTCTTTGGCACCATGAGCCAAAAACATAAGGAAATGGCAATTAGTTCCCTGCATCCTATTCATAGGACAGCAATGCGAAGAATCTCCGGGATTAAAATAGAAAATAACTACTTGTAAAAAAGTTATTCATATTCAAAACTTTCCAAATTTTCTAAATATGGTAATAACTTGCGCAGGTTGGTGAATTTCACTGAGTGGGTACACTGCTGGTGCAATGACAACATAGTAATAATTTGACGTCTTCAAGGCAAAAGCGAATAGCCCTTTGTTGCCCTAAAATAGTGTGATTTGTGATGTGGCTTCATCTCTACTTACCACCAGTTGGAATTGTAATCAAGCACTGGCTTAAAATGAGTAATACAATTATTATTAGTTGACTGCTTCCATGGTCTAGATGCCGTAAAAAGCTCTGCTGAACATAACCTAGGTTAGCTTAGGTTAGGAACAAAACCATTTATTGAGCTTTTGCGTCAAAAATTCTCAGTAGCAGCCGGAGTTAGGAACTTAGCACTGTTTCACCTTCGTGGCTCGGAAATCATGTAAATCTGCTGTTCCCATCGGACTAAGATGAATTAATTAATGAAGGAGAAAATCTTCTCCTAGACAGCTGGGCTAGTTTTTCTTGAAACTGGCTACCGTAACCAAAAAATGATACGGAGGATATTAACAATTAATCTATGATACTTACCTGTTTTAGTCTAATTTTTCAAATAAAACAAAAGCGAATGACCTTCGGCCTCCACTATATGGAGTGACAAACTGGTAAGTCATGCTGAATGTCGATGGATGCAAGTTGTTCAAACCTAGTTTTGTGGCATTCCCTAGTAGAGGCCTGTGTTCAGCAGTAGACTTGCGATTGACTTCAATAATAATAATAACTTTGTCTCATTAAATAAATCTAATGTCTGATTTCATATATACGCACTTTAAATTCCCTTAAATTTTTTGTTTAAGTGTGTTTTCATAAAACTTTGCGGAGTAACCAAACAATACTTTTAAAGCTTTATTTTATGCGACATAATTCCAGTTCTCATTTATTGAGGAACCAGCATACTTCAAGAACTTTACGAACATAAAAATACGACGCTTGCAGCCGTTTCATCAATATACTAGCCTTTGTTAAAAGTTATGCGAGCATCTTTTTAAAAGCTAGAAGATATTGTCAAAAGGAATCATTTATTATAGGTTTAATACAAGTGATTCGAACGTGAATGAGTAAGCTGACCACGTAGTGGCGTTGTAAGAATATCCACTACCCCACATCATCCCGTGGGTGTCGTAAGAGGCGAAAGAGGGAAACAAATCAGGAGATAGGCAGTAGCGTCTTCCTCATAACGACTAAAAATAAAAAAAGACTACGGTGGCCAACCCGCTTGCCAAGCGGGGCAACTATGGCAAATACCCCCCCTATGAGGCCGTCTATGCGATAGGCCTTTTTTCAGCAGTGTAATTATAGGCTGTAACGGTAATGATAATACGAGTTTTCGACGACTCATTGCATACAGTCTGCAGTATTTTATTGAGTCACCATAACGGAAAATTGTTTTGTCAAATATAAGTATAATACTCTTTAAAATTCATTTAAAATTTATTCTATCACCGGTCCCGGAAATACCTCTATTCTGAGAATACTCATAAAGAAACGAAAAAGAAAAATAAAGTTTACAATTATTTATTGCTTAACAATTAAGTAACCATACAAATCTTTAAAGCAGCTTGGTAGTAATCACCTAATTCTCACGGGCTTTTGTCATTCATGTATTTCTTAATACCATAATTTTTTTATACAATATTTGTTTAATATATTTTTGGTTTTGGCTATAGAGAAACATTTTATACTTTCTGGGATTTCGTAATGCAAGAATTACCCAATGAATGAATTACTGACTCTATGGACAACAAGCTTATGTCTGTTTCTTATATTAACAAAATGTACATCATCAGCTCTCTTAAATATAAGTATAATTCCGCCTCCAGGACCCGAGAGGCTGACCGGAATTAGCTTGTTCGCTGAAACGACTACAGAAATAATTCCGGTCGGCAGAGTACCCCATCTGCTTCAGCTGTCACAAAATTCCGGACCAACAATTATAATAATTTAACTAGACCAAACCTAAAGTGGCCCCTCTAATAAGAAATAAAAATAAAAAAATTCAAAATATTAAAAATATCGGAAGAATTTTGAACCTTATTTTTGAAGTCGGCGAAAAATAAACGAAAAATGCAATATATAGCCAAAGCTTGGCTCAGGCCTTCATTTGCATTTTATGTTCCACTGGGTGTTGGTGGACTTCTTTGAAATGAAATAACAAATGACAATCTTCATAGAAATATTTTTCCCTAACGTGCAGGTTTTCACCACCGAGGTTGCTTGATCACCAGGTAAATCAGCTCTTAAAATTTCAATTGACAATTTAATAGCTGGCGGCGGGTGTTGAACCCGAGTTGCTCGCGTACCGTGGAATTTATAGTGACTATTGGATTGATGAGCTACCGGGGGTATGTTATATGAATATTATTCATATCACTTGAGTATTATTCATTAGGCGCAAAAAAAAACAATTAGGTATGTTGTTTTTCCATCAAGGCTGATAAATCTGAAATCTGAAGTGGTGGAAAGCGAGTTTAAGTCTGGGTCCACATTGGATCGATTGACGTACCATGATTGGGCGTATCGTATTTAGTACTTGTAACTCAAGTATGTCCGCCCATTTCAGACATATCGTATCGCTAGTCTTATAGTGTCAAAAATGCGTTTACATTTAATCGTATCGTATCATATTAGCATAACAGCATCTAACGTATTTTATATATAATCACTAAAAATTTCTTTCTGATATTTTCCACGTCCAAACTTTTTAAGACTATGTAGCGGTGTGTATCACATTTTGTGATCGAAAAAAAAATCAAGTAGAGATGGGACTCGGCGTAACAGGTACAGTTCTCATTCTTGTATTGTAAAACATACGTTCATACTTTTAACCACGATATGTTTATCTGATTCAAAGTGTGTCAAATATGTGACTTTAAGTGGAACGGGACATATCAGATTCGAGGCTTACCAAATGATCGTGTGTAGGTTTGCGTGCACACTCGCGATCATAATACACGTCATCATCATGTGACAGGGATACAATGCACGATGATGATCAAATACTTGAACTCCCTTAACATATAGGTACGTTCCCTCAGAATACCCGCGTTAAATTTCTAATTTACATACACAATTAAATTTTCCTGAAAGACAATCTCACATTTATCCCTTTAACCTAATACTAGTGGATTAATCAATATATAAGTAAGAAGTTTGAAATAGCTACATTTTAGTTGATAGCTAGTAAAACAAAACTGAAAACCTTAACATAATTGTGAATGTACCTACACTATCGCAACGCCTAACTAGCAACTTGAATATTACAAAATACATCAACGTTAAAAAAATTATATTTTATAAGTGATGATTACTCTTGACTGAATTAAATACAAGTGATGGTCACTTTTGAGTTATGTTTTTATGTTATACGAATACTTAATTAGAATTATTTCATAACAGCATTGGCCAATGTCCATGCCTTATTTTTCTGATAGACAATCACAAGTAAAGATTGTATAAAAACCCTATCACTTAATCTATGATAAAAATTGTAATTAATTAATTATTATTATGTTATTAATATAAGTTTGAAATATGAAAATAACCGCTACAAGTAAAAAATTTGCATATAAAATATCAATTAAATTACCCATAAATATAAGAATAAATTGTTACTCCTCCTTACGGTAAAATATTATTCTTATATTAATGTAGTATATTATGTATATATAACCTTTTCTGTAGGTCAAAAGAAAAAACAATTATAATATATAAAAAAAATTATTTTTTTAAATTTTAATAATTTATTTACTTATTATATACATACACATTATTTATTATTTAAAACTTAATATCGTAAATATCATAAGATCCTAGTCCCAGAGATGTAGTGCCAAGAACGCTGGTTGACCCTTCTTAACTTAGCCTTTGAGCAATAAAAGAACTTTTATAGGTGGTAGCGTCATGCTGCAGCTATATTAGTATAGTTACGAGTACGATACGAATGGGTCAGCTCGACCGGGGAAACACCACGCTCTCACAGAATACCAGCGTGAAATAGCAGCTTAACACTGCTCTAAACGATAACTTGGTACCATGAGATAGGAATTAGTATGAAAGGTATATGTCTCGTATATGCATTGTCACAAATGAAAACTAAGATGGAACGCTTTACAGACTGTGTTTGTACTAGCCTTCTATGAACTTAAGATCAAAACGCAGCAATAAATGCGGTGCAATTTAACGGTAGAAATAGGAAAGAAGTTGGTACTTACCCCGACAGACTCTAAGATAGAAAAGGAATTACACCATTTAGTATTAATTCCGTTCCGTTGTTCCACTCCCTTTAAAAACTCAATTCTTTACCCGATTTAACGTCAATTTTTCCAATATATGGGATGATATTATTATGTCCTATGCAAAAGAGAGAAAAGAAATAGGAGATGGGCAGCAGCATCGCTCTGTTAACAATTCAAAGTTATAAAAACCACCCACCTGTATTCAGAAATGACACCCACATATTGTTAACATACTCGAATAGGATTACAACAAGTTTATTGATCTTTTAGAGTTGCAAGCTTTCTAAGCTGAAGTAAAGAATAAAACTTTAAGGCAAAGCTATGAACTACTAATAAACAAGCAAATAAATGTCATGTTATAATATTTTTTTATGTAAAAATAATTAATTGCCGAATAAGCAATTTGTGAGAAGTGAGTGTAAGAAACTGTTTTCATGCCAAAGCGGCGCTTAATTTATGTTTCACTTTCGAAAACCTTCAGTTCAACCGTAGCTCTCGTAGCAGGAGCATGCTACGACTCTCATGAAAAACACGCTACGCGGAAAACTTCTACGAAATTTCCTCAATATAAACACAAAAATATAGGAGCATTTCTTTAAATAAATGATAAATAGTAAGATAATTTTAATTAGGGAAATACGTGGTTTGAGACAATATAGCTATTTAATTTAAGTGTCGAATAAATTTCAGTGTCAGAACAAATGTGACTATGATAACGTGGCTTCATAATAACATTCGGGTTAAAATATAATGAAGGAATGGTAAGTTGTAGTAATTTAAACTTTTTTCTTTAAGGAAATCCATAATAATACTAGTGATCCGCCCCGGCTCCGCACGGGCAGATATCATATTATTTGAATGTTTGAGAACATTTTTGGATTTTCTTACTCTATCAAACCTAATTACTTGTTTAATTATTGGATTAAGAAGAAATGTGGTAAATAACAGCTTACAATCATCTATTTTACACAATTAAAGATACAAAACAAATGAGAAATAGCTTGGTAGCGATCACCTCCATCCCAGGGTTATTATCATCCATAAATTCCTAAATATTACAATAACCCTTTTTATACAAACTTAGTTTAATAAAGTTTTCGAACTTTGAGCAGCTCAAAATTTGTAAAAGCGTATACATCATCCCAAGGATAAATTACTGACTCGGTGAAGTCGAGTAACTGGTACTAATAGCCTGTGTCTGTTCCTAGTAAGTACATTACATTTACATAAAAGTATTGAGAGGCCAAAGTTAATATATTAATTTCCTTAAATTTTTGTCGCCGCGACTTTTCAGGCATTAAATCATAAATTGCTCTTATGGTCCGCTTCTGTAAAACAAATATTTTTATATGTATATATTGTTCAGTGTTAGCCGCGTGTCCTCATAGCAAAATATCATACAACATCATGCTATGGAAATAGGTAAACTAGTCTAGCTGTTTCAACACTGGTAAGATTTCTAATCTTTTTACAGCATATGCTGCAGAACTAAGTCTGCTTGCTAGTTTTGATATTTTTTTTATTTGTTACAATATCCACAGCCCTAATTACAATGTAAATGAACTTAAGAAATAAACTTACAGCCAATAACGGATCTACTTTATACATTTTTTAACTTAAATTAATCGACCGACAATCAATAAGTTTGAGCCACAAAAACATAGAATTTTAGAATTAACAATAAAAAATAGCGCGTCTATCTTTCTCTCTGATCTGTGTGTTCTTGTACGCGCGCGCGCGTGTGTGTGTGTGTGTGTGTGTGTGTGTGTGTGTGTGTGTGTGTGTGTGTGTGTGTGTGTGTGTGTTTGTGTGTGTGTTCAATATACATATTAACCATTTCCTTCAAGTATTTCAAGAACTTCCCTCTTAAACACATGTCTACTACTATGAAAAATGTCAGTTATATTAAATTGCTTATTAAAAGTTCTATGCAAGCGACTGACCAATGCGTTTTGTGCGTAATTTGATTTTGATCGTGTTACAGCAAATAATTTTGTGTGTCTCGTTCTAACTTTCGGGGCGCAGAAACTCAGTATTTTGGTTTATAGTTCAGGGCTATCTATATATCCGTTGCATATTCCGTGTAAAAAGGACATGTCAGCAAGTACACGCCTGATAATGACAGGATTCATCATAATTTTTAAAGAGGCAATGGGACCGATAATTTAAGTGTTTTATGAATTTTTCTTGCATTTTCTCCAAATCTTGAGTATAAATGATATACTGAGGGATCCAAACTATGCTACAGTATTCTAGGATGCTCCTAACATAAGCGTAATATAGTACTTTTAGTCAACCTATGTCTGAGAAGGGACGACTAACACGTATAGTATATATACACATATATGGGGGCTCCATTGAAGCTTCGCGTCTAGTGCGATTCCAAGAAAAATGGTTCCGTGGTTTTACTTTATGTTATCCATAAATATAATATTAAATTTCTTTATTTAAATTCTGTAAAGCTGGTAATTTGCACGATATTAAGACATAAATAACTATTTATTATAATTTTTATCTATCTGTCCGGGTTAAAAGACAGAAACCACGGAATGACGTGGGGTAATGTAATATCCTACGTCATTTCGTGGTTTTCGTAAGAGGTGACAGAGGGATACTGAAATAGGATATGGACGACAGCGTTCTCCTATTAAAACTCAATATAATTAAAATGTGCGGTTGCCAATCCGTACCCAAGAGTGATAATAATGGCAACAATCCCCTCTTTGAGAAAATCTACAGGAGACGGTTGAAGAGCTGTAATTGTAATGTTAACAAATACCGTTACCGTTAAGGCTTATTAAAAGCCCACTGCTGAAAAAAGGGCTCTTCCATAGATTCGTCCGGGAGGGGGGGGGGGATGTTTGCCATAGCTCCCACGCTTGGCAGAAGGGTTGGCAACCACAGTATTTTAGTTTTAGGTCTTATTAAGAAGATGCTGCTGCCCATCTGGTGTTTTGTTTCCCTCTGTCGCCCCTTACGACACCCACGGGATGATATGGGGTAGTGGATATGATCACACCACTACTACACGGTAAACACTTATTAAAACAAATTATAATATAATACTATTTTGAAGTAGTTATAATGGACTCGATACAGAACAGTTTTCATTTTAAGCTATTCTTAATTAATTTTTAACAAATAAGTCTAAATTGCAAAAAGTTAAAAATAAGAAATTGATAGAGAGAAAGAGACTAGAAGTGAATTTATTTTCATAAGTTCCCCGCGAACATCCTTTCACTGAGGTAAATAAACATAATATAAATAAACATAATATAATTTCATTAAAAGTAGGTAAACGGTACTTTCTTCGCTAGAGATAAATCTCGGCTTAACTATGTATGGATATAGATATAGAGCAACCTAACACAGCTTCAATCTAATCAATTTTTATTTTTTTATATGAAAAGACGTTTCAAAGGTCCAATCCGATGCAGAACGGTGTTAAGATCCTAGACATTAATGATTTAATTAAATAGGCGTTCTCTATACCTTAGACGAACTAAGAAGGATGGACGGAGCGCTGTGTAGATTTCAAATTATTCTGAAGCTTTGCTCATCATCTTCTTCTTCATTTTCTGATAGAAGCCCGTAAAAGATGGCTGCTGGACCGCACACACATGCACTAAAACCATGTTAATGATCGCAAAAATGATTTCATGTTGAAGTCCACCAACGCGCACTGAGGGACTAATTCTTTTTCGAAGTTCTTCCCCGCTTCATAAACCCTCTTAAAAATAGAAAGCTGTCTAAATCCAGGAGTGGGACGTATATACTTTAAAAAATAACTTTTTTTAATACTGTTACATTTTATTATCGTCACTACTTTCTAAGGAGTCATCTTTTTGAAATGTGTTTTTGACGAATTGGTTTTCGCTGTCTAGGCATTCTGCCATATTTAACGATAGGTCCTCCTCTGTAGAATGTTTATTTAGCTATTTTTCGAAGATCATTCTAATATTGATGCGTATGGTGCGTTAGAGTACGAAATGCGGTATTAAGATGCTCTACATTTACAAGGACGAACCACGTACCTTATAGGGCAGCAGAATTTCTTGCAGTTTTTCTGTAGCTCGATCCAGGCGGGTTTTCTTCTTTTATCATAAAATAACATAACACAGCAGTCAGAATTAGCTTATTATCATTGAGCTTAAAGCGGGATCGTTATTTTTTATTATTTATTTAGCGAGAGCAGCATACCATTCGTATCGCGGGAGTTCATTCGTTTTCAAAGTTATTGCGTGGCGCTGGCGTCGATTATCGTCGGTTGTTCTTGAAGTGAAGAAGGGAATTTTAGGAAATTAATAGGATAAGGATATACAGAAATATGTATGCTTTGGTTTTGGACATTGATAATAATACCGAAAAACAATAATATGTTTTTGGAAGTTTATCGACCAAATTGGCGATATATTGATCAGAGTCCAAATTAAGAGTACCCTTAACGCATGAGCTCACACGTAGTATACGGAGGTAATTGGACGTGAAGAAAGAGAGAAGTGGTTCGTGATCGTGCTAAGTGAAAGTCCGTAGTCTCTGCCTATCCCTCTAGGTGACAAGCGTGAGTGCTTATGTATATATATATATATATATATATATATATATATATATATATATATATATATATATATCAACAACTTTGCTCATATTTTATTATTATCAAAAAACTGTTCGTAGTAGATGGAACATTTTCAAGGAACAATTTATTTACAGATGAATTTGAGCCTGAAATTGTGCAGTGAATAATTTTGGCCTGGTTTTTTAATCGTCAGATTAAAGTTTCCCATCACTTATATAAGATATTACGCGTCTAAATAAATGTATACAATTTGACTAACGCAGTAGAGCCATGTTACAGCTATATTATAGTTGCTGCACGAATGAGTCTCGATCGGGGACTGATTACGTGCACGCAGAATGCGAGCATACAAAAGCAGTATAATGCTATTCACCGATGTATCACTTAGTATTTTAAGGGCGCTACAGTAAACAAATTTGGTATACTACATATTTTTTCACTTGTTTATATATTATCGGGAGAATGCAAGTTACGTAGAAACGTACATAAGTAAGATCTGGGTTACCGACTTCTGACCCTCTTACCTATTTCCACACAAAACAGCAGTTCCTGCGCTGCTGTTTTGGTTTGAAGAGTATAGAGAGCCATTATCATTACAGGCGAGTCATTTCCTTTTAGTTCTCAAGGAAGACAACGCATCTGAAGCCTGAATGAATCTGAATGAGAATGTTTGAAGTTAGTGGACTGCAGTGGCACTTAAAATCATATGGCATGAACGTTCGTTTGTCACTTCAGTTTTATATACAAATAGTGACATCCAAAATAAAAATTTAAGTTCCTCATATATAGGGGTATCCGAAAATATCCCATGTATATTATCCGACTTTTTTGTAGTTTTCATGTATTAATTTTTTTTTGTATTTTTTAATATTTTCTGTTGGTGGGGCTTCAAAAATTCATATCTTTTTTTGTAGTAGTTATTTTTCAGATTTATTTCTTTTGACATGATTTTTTTAAATTATACTTTCACACATAAAATAATAAATTTCCCAGCATACCTGCAAGTTACTCAAAAAAGCATCAAAACTAAGAATTTTAGTTTTTAGTGTTTTTAAATATAAAATTATTTTTTTACAAGCTACTTTAATATAAATTATTAAGAATAACTCAAAAACTATCGGTCAGACCTTGTCCAAATTTATATGGGACCATATGGGAAGCACCCGCTTTCAAATAAAATATGAATTATCGAAATCGGTTTAACCAGTAAGAAGTAATGAGGTAACACACATAAAAAAACATACAGCCGAATTGAGTACCGGCTCTTTTTTGAAGTAGGTAGGAAAGGAGTTTCCCTACGTTCTAACTGACTTTAAAAAAATTTCAAGACCCTAAACTATTTAAAACATTGAAAAAATTGGTACTTAATGGGCTATTGTTTGCTGTAATCGGCGTTCGAAGCTAAAAATCCACAAATTTTTTAAGCTTTAAAAATGTTTTGCCTATTTTTGCCATCCCTACGGCAAATTTTAGTGAAAAATTCTCGAATGCATTCAAATGAACACAAATTGACCGATAAAGATGATAAGAAGATGATAATTTGTAAAAATTTAAAGAAATAAGGTATAACTTATTCATAGGTCTTTTGGGCTTATTTTTGTATGATAACAAAAACAATTGTCAAAAATTAATCATTTTAATTATTTATTAAAGCAAGTTTTCAAAATAGCGCTCTCTTATTTCAATACAAAGATGACAGCGTTTTAAAAAGTTATGTTTTACTGTCTGAAAGAACGAGAATGAGTTTTTTTTTTTAATTTTTAAACATTTCATTTACTTAACATTTTTAAATTGCTCAGTTTAAACTTATAATGGCTGTATTTTAAAAATACCTAACTCCAAGCTCGTCGAAAATTATTCAAAGTGAAAAACATAGCCCTTGAAGTTTGGGAAAGCCCTCAATGTTGGTAAGACTTTTCGCTCAATTAATACTTGTTTTTTTATGCTGAACCATACAACTTATAATATTTGAATTGCTTATCGCGCAAAGTTTTGTTTCGAACGTGCTTAGTAAAAGTCGGTTTGTAAAGCATGTTTAATTCAAAAGCTGAGCCACAATTTAAAAGGATTCGTCAAGTTCCGTCTGTCTGTCACAACTTAGTCACTCAGACATACATTCACATAGAAATGATTTATCCAAATACAAGAGTCACGAGCAAATTTCAAATTTTGGACTTAAGAGTGAGTTATAGGGAAAAATATGTTAAGATTTCTTTTATCATAGTTTTGGATGTTAGATAAAGGTTTTTAAAGCACAGTTATTAATATTTAACAGGTTTTATTTTAATAAAATAGTTATTAACGTCAATTAAATGATACTTCAATAAAATAATAAGTTACAGAATGAAGAGAAATTATAAGAATTGCGTTATATTTATACCTTTCAGAAATGTTATTTGCAGAGCAAGGATTTACTTCTATTCCTATTATCAAAAATATCTTTACGCTAATTTGCAACGTAATTTTGAAAAAATACGAAAGCCCACGATATGATGGTGTCTATGTAGTACTACTCAAATGTGAATGCTTGTAACCGTCCCAGTGAGAGCACACAAGTTCACTTTGGAACCTTACCCATACTATGGCGGATATCTGCCTTCATTGGCACACTTAGCAGGCGGGTTGACTATCGCAGTTTTTTGAATCTTAGTCGTATTTCTACTTTCTTCTACCCTATATATGGGTGTCGTAACAAGCGACAAAGGGATACTAAGGTGGGGGAAATGTAGCGGCATCTTCCTGATATCAACTCAAAATTACAAAAACTGCGGTTGTTTACCCGCTTGGGAAGCGTGGCAGCTATGGAAAAATCCCCCCTATAAGGTAATCTGTGGGGGAGGCTTATGTTCAGCAGTAGACTTTTATAGGCTATAATGAAAAAGTTGTTATTAGAAAGATTCCCCCGGCAAACCCCTGGTTCGTTTCACTCTATCGGTTTTCACGACATCCACAAGACGATATTGAGTAAGATATTCTCACGATATGGTCACCAAAACTACAAGGTCAACCGCTACTATCAGGCGGTCAACCATCGAACATATGACACTTTGACTTGTTACCGATTCTGTACAATTTTATATGCAAGAGCCCACAGCATGAGTACCTATGTTCTTTGGGATGCATGATTACCAGCGTGAAATAGTAGCTTATTGCTGCTGTTTATCATCTGGTGAGTGTAGAGAACCGAAGACAACATGTTACTGGAAACGAGGCATTCCATCTTAGTCCTTAGTGGTGACAATGCATCTGCATTTTGATTTTTAATTGAGGATAGATGTAGATGTCTATGAGGTACAGCATTTTTACGTAGTAGAGTCATGCTGCAGCTATATTGTGGATGCAGCATGAATGGATCGGCTTGAATGGCTTGAATGGGGTAGGGTCACGCTCTTGCAGAATACCAGCGTAAAATAGCAGCTTAATGTAGCTGTGTTTCATATTGTGAGTATAAAGAATCGGATACCCTTTTTAATAAAAACGATTACATTCGATTTTTACTAAATTAATATATAAGATCTATTCTAGCTTTAAAATACCGTCTAAAGCATTTGTGAAAAGAAATTTGATTATCATTTAATTTACAGTTTTCCAAAGTCAGGAGAAAGAAATTAACGCACTATTAATTATATTTAATTACATATAAAATAAAGCTGAGAACACGTTGAATGTACTCGGAAAAGTTTTAATATCGTTGGTCGTAGGTTCTGTATGGCCCCAGATATTGAAACTCGGGCTTTTAAATACATTTAATATTTATCCTTTGTTCCCGCGCACTTAGTAACTTGAAAGCAAACATTACAACATTAAATAAAATATAAGTAGATAATTTCATATTCAAAAATATTGAGACGCAATATTTTATTACATATTCGTGTTTGAACATGTCAATAATCGTATTTTATAAATTATAATTGGCTAGGGTCTCTTACAAAAAGACTTTTTATGGCAAAACCTTCTGCGTGATGGCTATTTTAACTATACCAAATAACACTGCATAAAAGGCATTATCTAAGGAATGCCATAAACATGATCCTGAGCTTCCTGCATCTATTGTGTTACCATATTTTACCAGGTTTCTATTGCATGATCTTTCTTCCTTTTCAGATTTTGGTGCTTCGCGATAAATAGTTTTTTTTTTATATGTACTGTTTCATATCCATAACCATATCATCCCGTGGGTGAGTAAGAGGCGATAGAGGGCAACTGACACAGAACATGTGGAACAGCATCCTCCTGACCACAACTAGAAATAATAAGAAGCTGCGGTTGACAAGCGTATCAACGATGACAAAGTTCTCCCTACGGGCCAATCTAAGGGCGAGGCCTATTACTCAGCAAAGAACTTTTTATGGGTTTTATTGAATCAGTGATCAATGAATCTAGCAATAATTATATGTGTCTTAGTATATTTAAAAATTTTCGATAGTTTCTTTTAAAAAACTATAATTCAAATTTGCAATAACATTAAAGAAGGTCCAGATACGGTTATTTCAATTATACCTTTTATGTAATTAAATTTAGTGTAAATAAATAAAAATAGGTGAGAGTTCTATACAGTCCTCGGGCCTCTTTGGCCCTAAAATGTATAGATATAATGAAATTTTCCCTTTGAAATATCGAACTCATTACGAAAACTTGTAAATGGGAATTTAATAACTGTGTATTTACAAGAAGTAATTAGTTACTGTACCTGTCGTAAGTTTTAGAGTTTCTGCCCCGCAATAGAAGTATCCTTTATCAAAGTCATACCTTCTTAATTTAACTTACACTTAATTTCAAACTACTTGCTGTTTTTGTGACTTCGTTCACAATAAACTTCGAGAGCAAATGCCACGAATTCCGGATCCCTATATTTATGCACATGTCCATGTAGTGGATATTACGAGAGAGGAAACTGAACCAGGAGATGAACAGTAGCAGGTTCCTAGCAATTAGGAAATTAAAGCTCTGGTTGCCAACCCGCCTGCCAAGGGTGGTAACTATAGTAAATATCCCTGATATGGTCTATTATCTTTGGGGAGTCTTATGTTTAGAAATAGACTTTGATAGGCTGGAATGAATAAATGAATATTTAAGCATAGTTTCGTTCTTTTTCACAATCTATTAAGCAGCGTACATTATATTACCTCGTCTTTGTGTGCTCTAGATAATGGCTATGGAAAGGTTTAGAAAGACCATACTATTTCATATATGACAGATGTAAAACCGAAAGTTGCAAAGAGAAGAATCAAACTTATATTTTTATAGTAGAGAGAGTAGAGTAGTCACCTAATGGTAAGTGGCTACCGCCGCCCACAAGCAACTGCAATACGTTGCTGGCCTTTTAAAGAAAGAGTAGGCTCTTTTCTTGAAGGTTCTTAAGTCGAATCGGCCCGGAAAATTCTCTGGTGGTATTCGATTCGACAAGGAAATTGTGCGAAGAAGAAAACTTCTTCTAAATAACAATGCAGTGGACAGCCAATCATCCAGATTGTATGTATTGTATTAAGAGTTTTGTCATATGTGAGATGGTGAAATTGAGCGCCTGGAATTAGTCCAAACAATTCGATAAATTGCACAATTTCTCGGGAAGCCCAAGGAAGGGAGCTTCGAAAGAAGCGCTTTGTGCCAAACCTTATCGAAGGCATTTGTAATGTCGAAACTAACGGCCAGGACCTTTCCCTTGAACTCTACTACCTCCGCCCATCTATGAGTTAGGTAAGCCAAAATATCGCTAGCTGAGCGACCCTGACGGAAACCGTACAGGCGGTCACTAATCAGCTGGTGATCCTCAAGGTACCTCATGAGATGGCAGTTTATGATGGTTTCCATTGTTTTAGAGAACTAGGAGGTGACGGCGATAGGCCTGTATTTGGACGGAACTGAGCAGTTGCCTTTTTAGGGATAGAGTGCACCAAATCTGTCTTCCATGAGTTCGTGACTACGCCTAAGGAGTAGGAGTACCGAAAAAGACGCGTTAAAACCGATGCGGGCTCCTGAGCACACGTCTTTAGCACAATAGAACACTCACACCATAGGATGATAGGCGGTGTGTTCCCATCGTCATCAAGAATCGAGTTGGATGTATAAAGAGAACCTAGCAGATCGGCTTTTTCCTTTGCGACCAGGGCCAATGAGTCCATCCCTTTTGTGCAGAGATGGAAGATATGGCTGACAGAAGTTTCCTTGGACAGCCTTGGCGAGAGATCAGATTGCACGAATTCCCGAAGAAAGTCGAACTAGTTTCTCGCCAATTTTGATGATGTTCTCTAAATTTGCCTTGGCAATAACATTTTTGAAGGGCCTAAGGGCAGAATTATACGTCTTTTTGAGAGCACTGACATTTACATCCCGAGACGTCGATATGTCAACTCAGGCCAGGTGGAACTCAATAATTTAAAATTTAAAATTTTGTACAGCCGACTTCAATATAAGTTATTAAGAATAACTGAAATAACTCAAAAACTGTTGGTTTGATATTACTAAAATTCATATGGGACTACAAGAGAAGTATCAGCTTTCATTTAAAAAAAGAATCATCAAAATCAGTAAACCCCAAAATAAGTTATGAGGTAACACACATAAAAATAAACATACGCGTCGAATTGAGTACCGTCTCCTTTTTGGAAGTCGGCAGAAAAGTGAAGCAGTTTTGCAGGAGCGACCAAACCATGGCGTGAGTTCTGCCTCCAATAGGTACCACAGATGATGGAATAAAATGTTCCATTCCGTGAAGCACTAAATCAGCGACAAAATTAGCAAAAACTTTGGGATCATCCGGCCAGAAGCAAACACGACCCCAAGGGTAGGATGCAAAAAAGAAATCGCATTCTGTCCCAACCGACTGACCTATAGTGCCAAGCACGACGGCAACTTGCAGAACGCAACCGTGATGTTAGTGTGAGTGGCACCATACTCCAGACTAGACAATGATCCGAGGAGCCAAGAAGATCGACGGACACTTGATATCCATCCGGATGAGAGATCAGCAGGAGGTCCAACAGAGAAGGTGCATGGTCCTCCACATCTGGTATCCTCGTAGGCAATGTAACCAGTTTTGTCAGAAAATTTACCAAAGAAAAGTCATAAACAGATCCACCCGCATGATCGGTGAAACATGGACCAATTTATTCAGCGTGGTGGGCATTAAAATTACCGAGAATCACGATCTGTACAGATATGACTTGTTGTAGCACGGAGTTTACAGTCGTTTGGACGTGGTCGAAGAGTCGGTCTGTGTCGGCATTATTACTATGTGACATATAGATACGACTAGCACCCGTAGACGAGGGGATGGTTGTCGCTGTCTACGCGCAGCCATAGGTTGGACAGGTTCGTACCTTCAATACTGCTGACGCGTAGAAAACAGATGTCTTCTCTAACGTATACGAAAACCCCAGCCCGAGGCACAAAGGAGTGTTCTAACTTGTACCCTGGGTAGGAGAGATACAAAATATAAGTCAGAGAGGACACCTGTGTCGCGGTTAGAAATAGCAAGGCCGCCTTCACCGTCTCCAGATGGTAGTGGATGGCGTTTTGGTTCGAATGAAGTCCCCTAATTTTGCAGAAATCTACGGAGAGCATGGCAGAGGCCGCCTTTATTTTATTGCTGCGATTGCTCCAAGCAGTATTAGTCCCTAACGGAATTTCGCCTTTCAACGTTTTTTCAAAGTTTTTGACGTTTGCCCAATCCGATTTACGTTTGAGCTGAGTTCACAGATTAGCTCAATTCCGTAAGAGTAAGTAAAAAGTTATCTCACATTAGTTTTGTCACATCTAAAGAATTCCATAAATACTATTTAACCGTATACAATCGTTAAATGACTCATAAACGAGCTATTAAAACAATGTTGAATTTTATTATCTATAGTAATTCTGAGGCGAGAGTCAGGCAATTGTTGGAATTAGTTAAAGATACTCTTATTGATATTAAGGGGTATTTGGTGCGAAATCCGAGTTTAACTAAATACAGTTATTGTGATCTTCGGTCAAGAAGTTTTCAGTAGCAACCCCGAGTCAGGTAGTTGCCGTTGTTTTAACCCCCCTTCCCCCCGTGCCTTGGCAAGCACGGAAACCGCTAGTCCTACGCCTAATCTCTCACCGGTCACCGGTCTAATTGGAATTTCGTCTCATCGGATTATGAATATGTGGGAATAGACAATGCACCTATGCTCCCTGTGCAGATGACTAGTCTCAGCTGAGACTAGCTACCGTAACCGAAATACGGTCTTAGTTCCTTATAGTTCACTTACGCATCGGTGAGAGTAGTGCGACCGCGTTTAAACTCATTTAAAAACTTGTAAGCAGTGACACAAGATGGAGCTTCATTGTGAAGGACCAATCAAACTCTATCATAACGTTCTTGTTGACTTAAATGACATCGCAATTCACAAAAAATAATTGTACGACAATTTTCTCGCGTTAAATTGATGCTGACGTGACACAGACCATTTTCAATTTGCCGCAAAATCGTAAACAAATGACAAATTAATAAAATACATACACATTAATATTGGCAAAGAGTTCCATTTTCAAAATTTGAACTTATTTTTTTATTATATCGTTTACAAGTGGCCAGTTCTAAAAACTTTCAGTGTTGCCCACGTAATACTATTATTTTCATCTTGTTCAATCTTGAACCCAATTTAAAATCTTTGCATTTTATAACAGTAAGAAGTAGTTTCTAAATTACCAAAATTTGTTTGAAATCTAAAGCTACACCTACAAAGATAAATCGAAATCGAATCCTTGACATCGGAGAAAACTAAACTTAATTCAGACTTATCCTCTTATCAGAAAACACTTAAAAACAAAACTTACTTCTATTTTAATATTTGAATTGCTTCTCGTTTCTGGCATTTCAACTTTAATCGTTAAAGTTAAAATTTAATGTTTTATTTTTTAAAAGTAAGAACACTGGCCAGACTAAGACATTTTTCCATTTTAAAAAACTCT
The DNA here is from genome assembly GCA_963668995.1 of Parnassius mnemosyne. Lineage (NCBI taxonomy): Eukaryota > Metazoa > Arthropoda > Insecta > Lepidoptera > Papilionidae > Parnassius > Parnassius mnemosyne. The sequence goes on along the minus strand of CAVLGL010000126.1, from coordinate 5,799,903 downwards.
ATATTTCAAATTGTTTAGTCACAAATTATTAGTCATTGCTTGCTTAGCTAGTAGTACTATACCTTTATCACTAAAGTCAATATCGTGAGTTCTACTCATAATGACTAATAAAAAGACGACCGTCGTTACTTCATCCGGTATATTAACTCTAAATTACGCTCTCCAATCTGAATCTGAATTTAGAGTACGCTGTTCTTTTCCCTCTTTTTTGTATTCCCTCATTTAATGTATTGAAACTCGTTGGATCAAACATCGCTTCAAGCTTTCTGATGCAGCTGGTAGTAAAAGACCACGGTTCTATGTCTGTTATCCGATGGTAAATAAAAACTTCGTGTTAAAGATCTAAGTTTGGGTTTATATACGTAATTTTTAAAAATTGTTCATTTTTTCTTTAAATTATTACTTATCTTAACAGCGTATAGACTTTTATATAAAATGTATTATTGTTGCGGAATTCTTTTGTTAGTTTTGAGTCGATACTTCAACATAATAAAAATCTAACAAATTAAGATGCCAGTCTTAGGTTGGTACTCTAAAAAATGTTAATTCGAATTTTGATCAAGTTTCTAAATTTTTTTAAGTAATTTAAGCTTTGGGTTACTGAAATTAATTAATATTTGTCATCTTTAGCACCCAGGTTCATAGTTAAAAACCATTTATCATAAAAATAACAATTGATTTCTTATAGGCTATCATAATTCACTGCTGAAAATAGACCTCCATGGGACGAAATGGGGTAGTATTCTTACACCGCAACTACACGGTTACATTGATCAGTAATCTTATGTGAATTAAAATTCAAGGAGTCTTGTTTAAAAAAATATCGTTTATAATTTTAAGTTTACTTGAATTTATTAAGCCCAAGCTGCAATATTATTTGGTACTATTAGGTTATTTGTTACATAAAACTACATTCTCACTTTAACATATTGTTCAAATATTTTTTATATTTTACTACTCTATTGTTTAGTTTTAATATAAGTGCATATTTGTAAAACGCTATATTATGTTATATATAACTGAGTTAGCTAAATAGTATTATTGTATTCATGTAAATATGTCACACTCCCTAAGCTAACTTAATCTGACTGAGTCGAAACTCGAGACGAAATAATTTTATCTTCCTCAGGATTATTTTCTACAGATAAGCATACAGTCACTGTTACCGTTACAGTCTGTTATACGTATACTGTTTTCTGATGATGTTTGTGCTGTTAGCCTTTTGGCATACATATCATCACCAGACAGGCCGCGAGCTAAAAGGGTGAATTTTTATTATTCTGCGTCGCAACTTGCGTAACAACGAATCCTAGGATAAATTAAAGTGCACGTAAATGAGTTATCTAACGGCCGTCCGAACAGGAAGTGACGAGCCCCGGCTCTGACGGCTAACTCGTATCGTTCGATGTTCCACGGACGCGGGTGTACGGTGTGTATGCGGTGTGGAGGAGAGTGTGGCGCGCCCGTCTGCGAACACGCTGTGTCCCATTCATTGTTGTCCTAACAATGTTTGTAGCACTAGGTGAGTGTGTAATGTTTATGTGTGACTGACCGGCGACATTTCGGTCGTCGGCATCTAGCGGAACGGGGTTTCGATTAGGACGTTACGGGGCCTCTGTTGGCTTTCCGTAACGTTCGGAGTCGGAGCGTGTGTGGCTACATTTACCACTAGCGGGTTTGGATGTGTCTAGGCCCTCTCAAAATAGCGCCGAGACATCTCCTTGAAATACTCAGAGATCGTTGAAAGTTGACAATCTCTGTGTAAAGCGGAGTTTCGGTGGTACCACCGAGCTCCGGTGGCTATGCGAATGAATCTATTTTGGACGACTTGGAGGTCCTACAAGTGTCTATGGGGCGCTTGCGCGAAAACTACGCTTGCGTAAGATATGATAGGTCTTACGCATGCTTTGTAAAGGTGAAGCATGTGTCTTAAGAACAGTTTATTCCTTCTGTTAACTAGCGGAGGCGACTAGTGATGATTTTGGCACGATTGAGGACATTGCGAAGGTGTTTCGCGTATGTCATACCGTGGTCAAATGTGACCCCTAGGTATGTGGCCGTTGATTGCCAGTGGATCTGGCGGCCGTACAGGGTGATCGTACCTAACGATTTCTTGGGATTTTTGTATTGTCGATTGAGAGTGGGCATGGTTTGAAAGTGTATTGCTACACTTTTTTGCAGGATTTACTTCGATTCTCCATAAGCGGAATCAATCGCCTAAGCGATTGACTGCTGTTTGGAGCATCTCGGTGAGGATTCTTTTATTATGATGGGCGACGTAAAGTGCCGTGTCATCGGCGAAAAGAGCAGTGTGCACTACTGGGTCTGGTATGTCAGTATGTCACTGGTGAAGAGTGTGAGGAGTATTGGCGAGAGGACGGTATAAATAACTTGAATATTCGTAGTACACGTTACATGTATAAGGGGGGGGGGGGGGAGGGTATTTACCGTATTTGCCACGCTTGGTAAACGGGTTGGCAACCGCATTTTTTAATTTCAATCGTTTATAGGAAGAGGCTGTTGCACATCTCCTGATTTGTGTCTATATGTCGTCTTTTACGACACCCACGGGATGATATGGGGTAGTGGATATTCTTACAACTTCACAGCACGGTAATATATCCCCTATGAGGCAAGCTATGAGGGAGGTATATGTTCAGCAGTGAACTTCATAAGACTGTACCGGCACATGTAGTTAGAAATGTTACATCAAAATCCACTGCTCAACATAAACCTTCCTATAAATTGCTTCCTATGGGGGAGATTTGCCATAGTTGCCACGTTTGGCAGACGCGATAGTAAGTACTTTTTTTATTTTCTAGTTGTTATGGCATATGAGACGTTGCTGCGTAACTTCTATTTTTTACCTCTTTTACTCCACGGGGTGATATGGGTCGAGTTGAAATAACCACCGAGGTTTATAATACTTTCGTGACCTAACAAATTCATTTGAATTTTTCACTATCGAGGTATTCTGGGGGGGGGGGGGGGCAAAATTCCGCTCAAAAACATAACTGCTCGGGGCAAACTGAGCAACAATACCAAGGCGACCCCTGCCACGCTATCCGTGAATTTCTGCAACATCAGAGGACTTCACTCTAATCTAAACGCCGTCCACTACCATCTTGAGACAGCGAAGCCGGCCTTGCTCTTTCTGACCAAGACGCAGGTTTCCTCTCCGGCTGATATATCGTATCTCTCCTACCCGGGGTACAAATTGGAGCACTCCTTTGTGCTTTGGCCTGGAGTTTGCGTGTATATCGGAGAGGACATCTGTTCTCGACGCCTCAGCAGTCTTGAAGGTTCGGACCTGTCCATCCTTTGGCTACGTGTAGACAGCGACGACCATCCGCGCGTCTACGGGTGCCTCTATAGGTCCCATAGCAGTAATGCCGAAACAGACCGACTCATCGAACACGTCCAAATGGCTGCAGATTCCTTGCTACAACAGGTCCCATCCGCAGAGATCGTGATCCTTGGCGATTTTAACGCCCACCATGCCGAATGGCTCGGTTCACGTTAAACCGTTCATGCGGGGAAATCTGTTTATGACTTTGCCTTGGCATATGGTCTGACACAACTGGTTACTTCGCCTACGCGGATTCCAGATGTGGAGGATCATACACCTTCCCTGTTGGACCTTCTGCTGACCTCTCATCCGGACGGATATCAGGTTTCCGTCGATGCCCCTCTAGGCTCTTCGGACCATTGTCTGATCCGGAGTGTGGTGCCACTCACGCTCCCTTCGCGGTTGCGTTCTGCAGGTTGCCGCCGTGTTTGGCATTACAGGTCGGCGGATTGAGACGAAATGCGGTCTTTCTTTGCTTCCTACCCACGGGGGCGGGTTTGCTTCTCGCCAGATGATCCCAGCGCTGACTCTGTCACTGATGTGGTGCTACAGGGAATAGAACTACTTATTCCATCATCTGTGGTACCCATCGGAGGCAGATCTCAGCCTTGGTTTGATGGCTCCTGTAAGACTGCATTACGCAGTAAGCAGGAGTGTTATCAAGCCTGAGCAGCGGCTTCGGTGACTCGGGATGTAAACACCAGCACACTTAAAAAGATGTATAACTTCGCCTCCAGGTCCTTCAAAAGAATTATTGCCAAGGCAAAGTCAGAGCACATAGGCAGAATTGGCGAGAAACTAGTTCGCCTTCCTTCGGGAACCCGTGCATCCTGGTCTCTCGCCAAGGCTGTCCAAGGGAATTTCTGTTAGCCATCACTACAATCTCTGCACAGGGAGGACGACTCACTGGCCCAAGACGCAAAAAACAAAGCTGACCTTTTAGGCTCCCTTTTTGCGTCCAACTCGACTCTTGATGACGGGGAAAAACACCGCCGACCATCCCGCGGTGTGAGTGCTCTATGCCGGATGTGCTGTTCTCACAGCGCTCGGTTCGCAAAGCACTTCTCTCCCTGGACATCCAGAAGTCGAGTGGGCCTGATGGAATTCTCACAATTGTGCTGAGGACGTGTGCTCCGGAGTTGGCACCGATCCTAACGCGTCTTTTCCAGTACTCCTACTCCCAAGGCGTAGTCCTGAACTCATGGAAGACAGCTTTTGTCCACCCGATCCCTAAAATAGGCGACCGCTCAGACCCGTCCAACTATAGGCCTATCGCGATCACCTCCTTGTTCTCCAAAATAATGGAATCCATTATTAACTGCCAGCTCATCGGGACCTTGAGGATCACCAGCTGATTAGTGACCGCCAATACGGTTTTCGTCGTTGGCCGTTAGTCTGGATATTGCGAAGGCCTTCGATCGGGTTTGGCACAAAGCGCTTCTTTCGAAGCTCCCTTCCTATGGGCTTCCCGAGAAATTGTGCGATTGGATCACCAGCTTCCTTGCATATCGGAGTATCATGGTCGTTGTAGACGGTGCATGCTCCGACTACAAGCCTATTAACGCTGGTGTTCGACAAGGCTGCGTGCTATCACCAACCATAATATCAATGATATGTTGCAAACGGGTAGCATTCATTGCTATGCAGATGATAGCACTGGTGATGCTTTAAACACCGGCCGTGCCAATATTTCTCGGGAAAACGTCGCCGAGTACCAGAAAAAACTTGTGTTTGAAGTCGAGTCTTTGCTGATTAAAGTCTCGGATTGGGGGCGACTAAATCTAGTCCAGTTTAGTCCTCGGAAGACACAAGTTTGCGCGTTAACCGCTAAAAAGAACCCCTTTGTCGTATCTCCTTAGTTTCAAGGCAATCCCCTTTTTGCCTCAGCCAGTATCAGTATCCTCGGGGTCGACATGTCAAGTGACGTGCAGTTTCGTGGTTACTTGGAAGACAAGGCCAAATTGGCCTCTAAAAAGCTTGGCGTGCTTAGCAGAGCGGGTCAGTATTTCATGCCGGCAAACCGCCTGCAACTTTACAAGGCGCAGGTTCGGCCTCACATGGAATACTGTTCCCATCTCTAGGCAGGGGCTCCCAAGTGCCAACTCCTTCCACTTGACCGCATCTAGCGCAGAGCGGCTCGAATCGTCGACGACCGAGCCCTTTCCGATCGGCTCGATTCATTGGAACTGCGAAGAGATGTTGCATCCCTTTGCATTTTCTTTCGCATCTACCATGGGAAGTGCTCTGAGGAATTGTTCGGATTAATCTCAGCCGCCAAATTTCACGAACGCACATCGTGGCAGAACTCCTGATACCATCGACACCATCTGGATGATTGGCGGTCCACCACTGTGCGATTTAGAAGATGTATTCTTCCTCGCACGACTTCCTTGTGGAATCGATTACCATCAGCGATTTTTCCGGACCGATACGACTTAGGGACCTTCAAAAAAAGAGCGTATTCCTTTTTAAAAGGCCAGCAACGCATCTGCAATTCCCTCCCTGGTGTTGCAGTTGTTCATGGGCGGCGGTAGTCACTTACCATCAGGTGAACCACATGCTCATTTGCCGCCTCTCCTATAAAAAAAAACATCAGTTGTTAATTCTTCGAGTTAAAATTTAACCAGCCTATTGCCACTTCATCTCAATAATACTATGGATTATGACGTAGTATTCATTGTTAAAATGACTAAAATACATAAAATGACATAAAAGTGACATAATATTTATATTCCTCGCTTCTTCTTTATGCTACCTCTTAAAGCATTTAATTGGTTTAGAAATTTACCATTACAATGCAGCGCGCTTTGACAAGTAGCTTTGGAAGCTCTTGAACTGCCATAATCTCTTTAAGCCGAAGTAATTGGGATTTTACTCCACCCAACAAAGGAAATAGTACCAATTAAATTGTTAAATCAAACAAAATTACCTACTGCCTGTTGTACATGAACTAGTTAAAAATTTCTCATCGCATCCGGATTCAGCTTTATAGCTTGTGCAACAAACGACTGTCTCGCTACTAAGTCCCTGCTGCAGATAAAATCGTTACGAATTTTATTAGGAGACTCGAAGCATGACCTACTTCTTTATGCTACGTCGGGATTTTTAAAGTCTTCTCAGAAGTGAAGGACCACATATTGATTCCGTAAATCATAATAGGTCACGGTTATTACACTCATTTGAATTTACAATATAAGACGGACTATAAAATTAATCGACAAACGACTTGATCAAAGAAAACTCTTTAACAAGCTGCTGCCCTGGGAAGAAGTAGCAAGATAGCCCAGCAGTACTTTTTAGGAAAATTTTTTTAAAATATACTTAGTATGTTGTGCAATGAAGTATAAAGTAGTTTATGAAGTCATCATATTTCACATGGGTCTCTCCTATAGTGAGAGGTAATAATTATGATTTGAGAATGAATTGTAGAACTCAAAGTTCTAGCATCACTGATGCTTCTTATCATGATATTTATTTTATATCTAATTAATTGAAAAAAAAATTAAGGTGCGTTATCAGTTCTGAAATCTAAGATGAACTACCTCTCAGATGACTAAGAGGTACGATTGTTCTTCTTTTTATTTCAAAGCCTAACCTTTATTTTGATTTAAGTGTATTGCAGTTTTTATGTACTTAAAAATTTGCCAGTTCGAAAATTCAACCCGTTATAGATATCCAGAGCTATCCTTTTGTAAAACTAATGATTTAATTTAGGATTGTATTTTTGGTTTCTTAACTTGCCTTTTGTAAATTTAGTTAATTGAGATGGTTAATCCTTCTTGGGTGTGTAATTTTTTTTAAATCAGTTTGAGCATTCTTGTGAATAATACGAAAGTATTGTAAAAATACTTATTCCTATTATATATTATGGTTGTACAGAAGACCAACAAACTTTTTCTTACTTAACCTGTTCTGTTCTTAGCAATTTTAGTAAAAAGTATTATAATATTATAAAGTACTTAGCAATTCCAGTCAAAAGGGTCTCCGGTTCTCTAAACCACCAGACGATACACAGCAGCGTTAAGCTGCAATTTTATTCTGGTATTCTGTGAAAGCTTTTCCATCCCCGGTCGAACCGTATTTGTTCTGCAACTATAATATAGCTGCATCGATGCTCTACCACGTTTCAAATAGCAGTATAATTTTCTTGTGTTAATTAGGTGAGTGAACGGAACTGGATTCTTCTTACTAGTAACGAGACCACTATAGTACTCGAGGGTGCCTATTCATTCCCGTTTCCATTATAATTAAAAAATTAATGTAGCCATATATGGGCCCACAGCCTTCATTCAACATCAAGGGGCTGTGTTCTTGTTTATCACCATTACTACTAAAAATTTGTTGTTACAGCTTGATTTACGTCTGAAGACCGAATCTTTAGATACCATGGCTTTTAAAACACGCAATCGTCACAAAATCTAGTAACGTGGGAACACTGAACCACAATTTAAATGGCTATAATATTATATTGTGAAAAAGGGAAATGTTTGCAATGAGTATTTAATGGATGTACTTCAACTTCGACCCTCTACAATTACAACTATCTGAACCACTTTACGTGAGCGTCAATTAGTTTTAATGCTTCACTAAAAGCACGCATTATATCCCTATTCAAATTTTGAATAAATTTCAGACCTGATATTTTCGGATATGTGGAGGGCTATAAGTTTCGAAATCACTTTTTAGTTTGTGATTCTAACTTCGGCATTTTTGTGTGATCTCGTGCGTTGACAAGCAGGTAAGTTTGGCAAAAAAATAGTTACAGTTACAGCTTATTTAAGTCCACTGCTGAACAAAGTCCTCCGTCAAAGACATCGTGAGGAAACGTGCATGTATGAAAAATAAGAAAAATATATTTCTACGACATGTGAAGTTCGACAATAAGCATTAAGGCAACGCAGCGGACAGTTCCTTGCCGTACAATCCTCTCAGAAGTGAGAGGAGGCCTGGGCACAGTAGTGGGACGTATATTGGCTGTAACTTTAACTTTTATTGGTTCTTCTATACATGTTATGTCTGTAAAACTTATTAATATTGAGACGTATGGAAGTAACTGGAAGCCGAATCACGAAATTACGTTTTGCTCATACATACATAGATACATACACATCAAGTTAATATCATAAAGCTTGTAAAAAGGAGCAGTTATTCAGCGAACACTTCTCAATATTTTGAGATTTAGTTATTGGCAAGTGGAATTGGATGTCAGATAAAGAAAAAAAATATTTAAAGCATTTTAAGTGATAAGAGGGCTGGTTCTCGCTCAAAGGCGATACTGCGGGGAGTAGGACTATATGATAATTGAGTTTCTAGTTTTAGTTTCTTTTATTATTATAGTTTTTAATATTTTTTATAATAATTGTATAAAATATTATATTGTAAATTATGTTTGAAAAAAATTTAACGCATTGTATTAAATAGAAATTAATATTTATTTGGTGTTATTTCATTAAAATAGTTATTTAAAGTTAATTTAATGATACATAGAATTGCGTTATTTTTATACTTTTTGAGAAATGTTATTCGCAGAGCAATGCTTTACTTCTATTTTTATTATCAAAAGAAACTTTTCGCTAATTAGCTAAATAATCATGATAATTCAAAAAATACAAAAGCCCAGGATATGACGGTGTCAATGTAGAAATACTCAAATGTGAATGCTTGTGTCCGTCCCAGTGAGAGCCAAACACTAGTTCACTTTGGAACCTTACCCATACTATGGCGGATATCTGCCTTAATTGGCACACGTAGCAGGTGGGTTGACTATCGCAGTTTTTTTAATCAAAGTCATATTTGACCGTTAACTGGCAGCGTAAGAACATCCTATACCCTGTCGTAACAAACGACAGAGGGATACTGAGGCGGGGGAAAGGTAGCAGCATCTTTCTGATATCAACTAAAAATTACAAAAACTGCGGTTGTTAACTTGCTTGGAAAGCATGGCAGCTATGGAAAAATTTCCCCTATGAGGCAATCTGTGGGGGAGTCTTATGTTCAGCGGTGGACTTTTATAGGCTATAATGAAAAAGTTGTTAAGAGAAAGATTCCCCCGGCAAACCGCTGGTTCGTTTCGCCCTATCAGTTTTCACGACATCCACAAGACGATATTGGGTAAGATATTCTCACGATATGGTCACCGAAACTACAAGGTCAACCGCCACTATCACGCGGTCAACTGATGACTGACACTTTGACTTGTTACCGATTCTGTACAGTTTTATATGCAAGAGCCCAGAGCATGAGTACCTATGTTCTTCGGGATGCATGATTACCAGCGTGAAATAGTAGCTTATTGCTGCTGTTTATCATCTGATGATTGTAGAGACCCGAAGACCTCATATTACTGGATACGAGGCATTCCATCTTAGTTCTTAGGGGTGAAAATGCATCTGCATTTTTTTTTAAATTAAGGATAGATGTAGATGTCTATGAGGTACAGCATTTTTTTATTGTAGTAGAGCCATGCTGCAGCTATATTGTGGTTGCAGCATGAATGGATCGGCTTGACCGGGGTAGGACAACGCTCTTGTAGAATACCAGCGTAAAATAGCAGTTTACTGTTGCTGTGTTTCGTATAGTGAGTGTAAAGAACCGGAGACCCTTTTTAATAAAAACCATTACATTCGATTTATTACCTTAAAAGTTAATATAATTATTAGATAGACTTTAAAAATTAATATATTATATCTATTCTAGGTTTTATAATACCGTCTAAAGCCTTTGTGAAAAGTAACATTTAATTTACCTACAGTTTTCCAAAATCAGGAGAAAGAAATTAACGCACAATTAGTTATATTTAATGACATATAAAATAAAGCTGAGAACACGTTGAATGTACTTGGAAAAGTTTTAATATCGTGGTTCGTAGGTTCTGTATGACTCTTGACATTGTAACTCGGGCTTTTAAATACATTTAATATTTAACCTTTGTTCCCGCGCACTTAGTAACTTGAAAACAAACATTACAACATTAAATAACATTTAAGTAGTTAATTTCATATTCAAAAATTTTGAGACGCAATATTTTATTACAAATCGTGTTTCAACATGTGAATAATCGTATTTTATAAATTATGATTGGCTAGGGTCTCTTACAAAATGACTTTTTATGGCAAAAACTTCTGCGTGGTGGCTATTTTAACTATACCAAACAACACTGCATAAGAGGCATTATCTAAGGGATGCCATAAACATGATCCTGAGCGTCCTGCATCTATTGTGTTACCATATTTTACCAGGTTTCTATTGCATGATCTTGCTTCCTTTTCTGATTTTGGTGCTTCGCTATAAATAGTTTTTTTTTGTATGTACTGTTTCATATCCATAACCATATCATCCCGTAGGTGTGTAAGAGGAGATAGAGTGAACATGTGGAACAGCATCCTCCTGATAACAACTGGAAATAATAAGAAGCTGCGGTTGACAAGCGTATCAACTATGGCAAAATTCTCCCTACGGGCCAATCTAAGGGCGTGACTTATTGTTTAGCAAAGGGCGTTTTATAGGTTTTATTGAATCAATGATCAATGAATCTAGCTATAATTATATGTGTCTTAGTATATTTAAAAATTTTCGATATTTTCTTAAAAAGAATGTTATTCAAATTTGCAATAACATTAAAGAAGGTCCAGATACGGTTATTTCAATTATACGTTTTATGTAATTAAATTTAGTGTAAATAAATAAAAATAGGTGAGAGTTCTATACAGTCCATGGGCCTCTTTGGCCCTAAAAATGTATAGATATAATGAAATTTACCCTTTGAAATATCGAACTCATTACGAAAACTTGTAAATGAGAATTTAATAAATGTGTATTTAAAACAAGTAATTAGTTACTGTACCTGTCGTAAGTTTTAGAGTTTCTGCCCCGCAATAGAAGTATCCTTTATCAAAGTCATACCTTTTTAATTTAACTAACACTTAATTTTAAACTACTTGACTTCGCTCACAACAAACTTCGAGAGCAAATGCCACGAATTCCGGATCCCTATATTTATGCACATGTCCATGTAGTGGATATTACGAGAGAGGAAACTGAACCAGGAGATGAAGAATAGCAGGTTCCTAGCAATTAGGAAATTAAAGCTCTGGTTGCCAACCCGCCTGCCAAGCGTGGCAACTATAGTAAATATCCCTGATATGGTCCATTATCTTTGGGGAGTCTTATGTTTAGAAATAGACTTTGATAGGCTGGAATGAAGAAATGAATATTTAAGCATAGTTTCGTTCTTTGTCACAATCTATTAAGCAGCGTAAATTATATTACCTCGTCTTTGGGCGCTCTAGATAATGGCTATGGAAAAGTTTAGAAAGACCATACTATTTCATATATGACAGATGTAAAACCGAAAGTTGCAAAGAGAAGAATCAAACTTATTTTTTTTTATAGTAGAGGGTGCAAACGAGCATGCGGCTCACCTAATGGTAAGTGACTACCGCTGCCCACAAGCAACTGCAATACGTTGCAGGCCTTTTAAAGAAAGAGTAGGCTCTTTTCTTGAAGGTTCTTAAGTCGAATCGGCCCGGAAAATTCTCTGGTAGTATTCGATTCGACAAGGAAGTTGTGCGAAGAAGAACACTTCTTCTAAATAACAACGCAGTGGACCGCCAATCATCCAGATTGTATGGATGGTATCAGGAAATTTGTCATATGTGAGATGCTGAAATTGAGCGCCTGTAATTAGTCCAAACAATTCGATAAATTGCACAATTTCTCGGGAAGCCCAAGGAAGGGAGCTTCGAAAGAAGCGCTTAGTGCCAAACCTTATCGAAAGCATTTGTAATGTCGAAACTAACGGCCAGGACCTTTCCTTTGAACACTACTACCTCCGCCCATCTATGAGTTAGGTAAGCCAGAAGATCGCTAGCTGAGCGAGCCTGACGGAAACCGTACTGGCGGTCACTAATCAGCTAGTGATCCTCAAGGTACCTCATGAGGTGGCAGTTTATGATGGTTTCCATTATTTTGGAGAACATGGAGGTGATGGCGATAGGCCTGTATTTGGACGGAACTGAGCAGTTGCCTTTTTTAGGGATCGAGTGCACCAAATCTATCTTCCATGAGTTCGTGACTACGCCTAAGGAGTAGGAATACCGACAAAGACGCGTTAAAACCGATGCGGACTCCTGAGCACATGTCTTTAGCACAATAGAAAGGACGCCATCAGGCTCACACGACTTATTGACGTCAAGGGAGAGGAGTGTTTTGAGCACCGAGCACTGGGAAATCAGCACATCCTGCACGGAGCACTCACACCATAGGATGGTCGGCGGTGTGTTCCCATCGTCATCAAGAATCGAATTGGATGCATAAAGAGAGCCTAGCAGATCGGCTTTTTCCTTTGCGACCAGGGCCAGTGAGTCCATCCTTCTTGTGCAGAATGATGAGATTCTTGGATAGCCTTGGCGAGAGATCAGATTGCACGAATTCCCGAAGGAAGGCGAACTATTTTCTCACCAATTCTGCCTATGTGCTCTGACTTTGAAGGGCCTCAAGGCAGAATTATACTTTTTTGGGAGCGCTGATATTTACATCCCGAGACGTCGATACGTCAGCTCAGGCCAGGTGGAACTCAATAATTTAAAATTAAAAATTTTGTACAGCCGACTTCAATATTATTCGACTTCAATATAAGTTATTAAGAATAACTCAAATAACTCAAAAACTATTGGTTTTACCTTGATCAAATTCATATTGGACTACAAGAGAAGTATCAGCTTTCATATAAAAAAAGAATCTTTGAAATCGGTCCACCCAGTAAAAAGTTATGAGGTAACACACATAAAAAAAATATACGCGTCGAATTGAGTACCGTCGCCTTTTTGGATGTCGGCAGAAAAGTGAAGCAGTTTGGCAGGAGCGACCAAACCATGGCGTGACTTCTGCCTCCAATAGGTACCACAGATGATGGAATAAAATGTTCCATTCCCTGAAGCACTAAATCAGCGACAGAATTAGCAAAAACTTTGGGATCATCCAGCGAGAAGCAGACACGCCCCCAAGGGTAGGATGCAAAAAAAGATCGCATCCTGTCCCAATCGGCTGACCTATAGTGCCAAGCACGACGGCAACCTTCAGAACGCAACCGCGATGTTAGTGTGAGTGGCACCACACTCCAGACTAGACAATGATCCGAGGAGCCAAGAGGGGCATCGACGGACACTTGATATCCATCCGTATGAGAGGTCAGCAGGAGGTCCAACAGAGAAGGTGCATGGTCCTCCACATCTGGTATCCTCGTAGGCAATGTAACCAGTTTTGTCAGACAATATACCAAAGGAAAGTCATAAACAGATCTACCCGCATGATCGGTTAAACGTGGACCAATTTATTCAGCGTGGTGGGCATTAAAATTACCGAGAATCACGATCTTTGCAGATATGACCTGTTGTAGCACGGAGTTTACAGCCGTTTGGACGTGGTCGATGAGTCGGTCTGTGTCGGCATTATTACTATATGACATATAGATACGACCAGCACCCGTAGACGCGGGGATGGTTATCGCTGTCTACGCGCAGCCATAGGTTGGACAGGTTCGTACCTTCAAGACTGCCGAAGCGTCAAAAATAGATGTCTTCTCTAACGTATACGAAAACCCTAGCCCGAGGCACAAAGGAGTGTTCTAACTTGTACCCTGGGTAGGAGAGATACAAAATATAAGTCAGAGTGGACACCTGTGTCGCGGTTAGAAAGGGCAAGGCCGCCTTCACCGTCTCCAGATGGTAGTGGATGGCGTTTAGGTTCGAATGAAGTCCCGTGATTTTGAAGAAATCTACGGATAGCATGGCAGAGGCCGCCTTTATTTTATTTCTGCGATTGCTCCAAGCAGTATTAGTCCCTAGCGGAATTTCGCCTTTCAACGTTTTTTCAAAGTTTTTGAACGTTTGCCCAATCCGATTTACCTTTGAGCTGAGTTCACAGATTAGCTCAATTCCGTAAGAGTAAGTAAAAAGTTATCTCACATTCGTTTTATCACATCTAAAGAATTTCACAAATACTATTTAACAGTATACAATCGTTAAATGACTCATAAACGAGCTATTTAAATAAAAGTCAGGCAATTGTCGGAATTAGTTAAAGATACTCTTATTGATATTAAGGGGTGTCTGGTGCAAAATCTGAGTTTAACTAAATACAGTTATTGTGATCTTCGGTCAAGAAGTTTTCAGTAGCAACCCCGAGTCAGGTAGTTGCCGTTGTTTTACCCCCCCCCCCCCTCGTGCCTTGGCAAGCACGGAAACCGCTAGTCCCACGCCTAATCTCTCACCGGTCACCGGTCTAATTGGAATGTCGTCTCATCGGACTATGAATATGTGGGAATAGACAATGCACCTATGCTCCCTGTGCAGATGACTAGTCTCAGCTGAAACTAGCTACCGTAACCGAAATACGGTCTAAGTATATTAATACACTGGGGTGACACTGAAAGTTCTTAGAAAAACAAACACTTAACAAACTAGCAAGTTATTAGTTTTATTATATCTTTTCAAAATAATGTCCATTTACATCAGTAAATCGCTGCATCCGATGGAAACACTGAGAAAAGCACTTTACACACTCGTCCTTAAGGGTCTCTTCGACGGCATTTTGAAACACAGCCACTGCTTTAACGGCGTCCATAAAACGTTGTCCTCGAAGTTTTTCTATTATTTTCGGAAATAAATAAAAATCGCAAGGTGCGAGGTCTGTGCTATATGGAGGGTGACCCAGTAATTCCATTCTGATGTCGCCAAGTATTCGATTGTTTGCTTGGCGGTGTGCAACGGGGCGTTGTTGTGGTGAAGGAGGATCCTACTGCGAGGTCGTTTCTCCCAAACTTTTTTCAAGACGAGTGGCAAACAATTCTTAGTGTACAGGGTTTATTTACGTAATTTTTAAAAATTGTTCATTTTTTCTTTAAATTATTACTTATCTTAACAGCGTATAGATGTTTATATAAAATGTATTTTTGTTGCGGAATTCTTTTGTTAGTTTTGAGTCGATCCTTCAACATAATAAAAATCTAACAAATTAAGATGCCAGTCTTAGGTTGGTACTCTAAAAAATGTTAATTCGAATTTTGATCAATTTTCTAAAAACTTTTAAGTAATTTAAGCTTTGGGTTACTGTAATGAATTAATCTTTGTCATCTTTAGCACCCAGGTTCATAGTTAAAATCCATTTATCATGAAAATAACAATTAATTTCTTATGGCTATCATAATTCACTGCTGAAAATAGACCTCCATGGGACGAAATGGGGTAGTATTCTTACACCGCAACTACACGGTTACATTGATCAGTAATCTTATGTGAATTAAAATTCAAGGAGTCTTGTTTAAAAAAATATCGCGTATCATTTTAAGTTTACATGAATTTTGTTAAGCCCAAGCTGCAATATTATCTGGTACTATTAGGTTATTTGGTACATAAAACTACATTCTCACTTTAACACTTTGTTCAAATATTTTTTATATTTTACTACTCTATTGTTAACTTTTAATATAAGTGTATATTTGTAAAACGCTATATTATGTTATATATAACTGAGTTAGCTAAATAGTATTATTATATTCATGTAAACATGTCACACTCCCTAAGCTAACTTAATCTGACTGAGGCGAAACTCGAGACGAAATAATTTTATCCTCCTCAGGATTATTTTCTACAGATAAGCATACAGTCACTGTTACCGTTACAGTATATTATATGTATACTGTTTTCTGATGATGTTTGTGCTGTCAGCCTTTTGGCATACATATCATCACCAGACAGGCCGCGAGCTAAAAGGGTGAATTTTTATTATTCTGCGTCGCAACTTGCATAACGACGAATCCTAGGATAAATTAAAGTACAGGTAAATGAGTTATCTAACGGCCGTCCGAACAGGGAGTGAGCCCCGGCTCTGACGGGTAACTCGTATCGTTCGATGTTCCACGGACGCGGGTGTACGGTGTGTATGCGGTGTGGAGAAGTGTGTGGCGCGCCCGTCTGCGAACACGCTGTATCCCATTCATTGTTGTCCTAACAATGTTTGTAGCACTAGGTGACTGTGTAATGTTTATGTGTGACTGGCCGGCGACATTTCGGTCGTCGGCATCTAGCGGAACGGGGGGTTCGATTAAGACGTTACGGGGCCTCTGTTGGCTTTCCGTAACGTTCGGAGTCGGAGCGTGTGTGGCTACATTTACTACTAGCGGGTTTTGATGTGTCTCGGCTCTCTCAAAGTAGCACCGAGACATCTCCGTGAAATACTCTGAGATCGTTGAAAGTTGACAATCTCTGTGTAAAGCGGAGTTTCAGTGGTACCACCGAGCTCCGGTGGCTATGCGAATGAATCTATTTTGGACCACTTGGAGGTCGTACAAGTGTCTATGGGGTGCTTGCGCGAAAACTATGCTTGCGTAAGACATGATAGGTCTTACGCATGCTTTGTAAAGGTGAAACATGTGTCTTAAGGACAGTTTGCTCTTTCTGTTTACTAGCGGGCGGAGGCGACTAGTGACGATTTTGGCACGATTGAGGACATTGCGAAGGTGTTTCGCGTATGTCATACCGTGGTCAAATGTGACCCCTAGGTATTTGGCCGTTGATAGCCAGGGGATCTGGCGGCCTTATAGGGTGATCGTACCTAACGATTTCTTGGGATTTTTGTATTGTCGATTGAGAGTGAGCATGGTTTAAAAGTGTATTGCTACACTTTTTTCAGGATTTACTTCGATTCTCCATAAGCGGAATCAATCACCTAAGCGGTTGACTGCTGTTTGGAGCATCTCGGTGAGGATTCTTTTATTATGATGGGTGACGTAAAGTGTCGTGTCATCGGCGAAGAGAGCAGTGTCCACTACTGGGTCTGGTATGTCAGTATGTCACTGGTGAAGAGTGTGAAGAGTATTGGCGTGAGGACGGTATAAATAACTTGAATATTCGTGCACGTTACATGTATTTAGGGGGGGGGGGGTATTTACCGTATTTGCCACGCTTGGTAAACGGCATTTTTTAATTTCAATCGTTTATAGGAGAGACTGCTGCACATCTCCTGATTTGTGTCTATATGTCGTCTTTTACGACACCCACGGGATGATATGGGGTAGTGGATATTCTTACAACGTCACAACACGGTAAAATCTCCCCTATGAGGCAAGCTATGAGGGAGGTATATGTTCAGCAGTGAACTTCATAAGACTGTACCGGCACATGTATTTAGAAATGTTACATCAAAATCCACTGCTGAACATAAACCTTCCTATAAATTGCTTCTTATAGGGGAAAATTGCCATAGTTGCCACGTATGGCAGACGCGATGGTAAATACGTTTTTTTATTTTCTAGTTGTTATGACGTATGAGAAGTTGCTGCGTAACTCCTATTTTTTACGTTTATATGGGTCGAGTTGAAATAACCACCGAGGTTTATAATATTTTCGTGACCTAACAAATTCATTTGAATTTTTCACGCATTTCACTCTGCTCCTTTCGTCTTTGGTTTCTTTTTCGCGTTTTTAAGTAAAACGAAGTTTAATAAATTATTGTCCATCTTCTATCTCTCTCTTACGAGGTTGTTACTCCATCCAGTGTGGGGCCACTCCACATTGCGTTTAATGGAACGAGGACACAAGAACCTTTCTTCCACATCAGTTGTTAGTTCTTCGAGTTATAATATAGCCAGCCTATTGCCACTTCATCTCAATAATACTATGGGTTATGACGTAGTCTTCATTATTAAAATGACTAAAATACATAATGAAGACATAAAAGTGACATAATATTTATATTCCTCGCTTCTTCTTTATGCTACCTCTTAAAGCATTTAATTGGTTTAGAAATTTACCATTACAATGCAGCGCGCTTTGTTAAGTAGCTTTGGAAGCTTTTGAACTGCCATAATCCCTTTAAGCCGAAGTAATTGGGATTTTACTCCGCCCAATAAAGGAAATACTACCAATAAAAGTGTTTAATCAAACAAAATTACCTACTGCCTGTTGTACATGAACTAGTTAAAAATTTCTCATCGCATCCGGATTCAGCTTTATAGCTTGTGCAACAAACGACTGTCTCGCTACTAAGTCCCTGCTGCAGATAAAATCGTTACGAATTTTATTGGGAGACTCGAAGCATGACTTTCTTAATACTACGTTGGGATTTTTAAAGTCTTTAATCTCAGAAGTGAAGGACCACATATAGATTCCGTAAATCATAATAGGTCACGGTTGTTACACTCATTTGAATTTCCATATAAGATGGACTATAAAATTAATCGACAAACGACTTGATCAAAGAAAACTCTTTAACAAGCTGCTGCCCTAGGAAGAAGTAGCAAGATAGCCCAGCAGTACTTTTTAGGAAACATTTTAAAAAAAATACTTAGTATGTTTTGTAATGAAGTATAACGTAGCTTACGAAGTCATCATATTTCACATGGGTCTCTCCTATAGTGAGATGTAATAATTATGATTTGAGAATGAATTGTAGAACTCAAAGTTCTAGCATCACTGACGCTCCTTATCATGATACTTATTTTATATCTGATTAATTGAAAAAAATTAAGGTGCGTTATCAGTTCTGAAATCTAAGATGAAATACCTCTCAGATGACTAAGAGGTACGTTTGTTCTTCTTTTTATTTCAAAGTCTAACCTTTATTTTGATTTAAGTGTATTGCAGTTTTTATGTACTTAAAAATTTGCCAGTTCGAAAATTCATCCCGTTATAGAGAATATCCAGAGCTACCCTTTTGCAAAAATAAGTATTTAATTTAGGTATATATTTTTGGTTTCTTAACTTGCCTTTTGTAAATTTAGTTAATTGAGACGGTTTATCCTTCTTGGGCGTGTAATTTTTTTTTTAAATTAGTTAGAACATTGTTGTGAATAATACCAAAGTATTGTAAAAATACTCATTCCTATTCTATACAAACATAATATATAATATTATTGATGTACAGAAAACCAACAAACTTTTTCTGAGTTAACCTGTTCTGTTCTTTCAATTTCAGTAATAATCTTTTCATTAAAAGTTGTTCAATAAACAGTTTCCGTAATTAATTTAGAGCTATTGTAAGTAGCTCTTATGGCACAGCTGAAACATAAATGAACCAAGACTCGAACCACTCATATGCATAACTAAGTCTAAAGACAATGTACCATTAATTTTGTTTACTATTTATAAAATGAGATACTAAGATTTGAATAGCCAGTCAGTACAACGTCAGATGATTCTAGAAGCTTTGTGTTTTTATTTTGAGTATTAGTTTAAATGTCAACCAAGCTATTATTTACCTCTTTACGGGTAACGAAGCATTTCATCTCAATTCTTAGGGATTTGATTCTGACCATCAATTATCCGCCGCGATAGCAAAGTTACTTGCAAAGCAAAACGATACTGACATTCCGATCAGGGAAATGCCCTGTCCAATAGTAGATTCATGATAAGCAAGGCAAATTTTATATTATTAATAACGACTTTTGTTTTCCTTACTGGTAAAATAAAAGGGTGATAAAATTTTACAAAGAAATGAACATCGTTTTATAGGAGTGTATCTGGAATTAGGTGTCAAAGTTACTTTTATATATATATATATATTGATAGGATTACTATATTCCATAGATTTTATACGTGGTAGAGCCATGCTGCAGCTATATTAGTAGTATATTTGTAACACGAATAGGTCGGCTCGACCGGGAAAGGACCACGGTCTTACAGAATACCAGCGTAAAATAGCAGCTCAACACTGCTGTGTTTCGTAAGGTGAATGTAGAAAACCGGAGACCCTTTTTACTGGAAAATAGACTTTACATCTTAGTCCTCACAGGTAACAAAGCATCTGCATTTTGAATCGCAAACGATGATAGATGTAAATGTCTATGGGCCACAGCAACCACTTAACATCAGGCTGACTGTGTGCTCGTTTGTCAACGTTTCCTATAATAAAAACTAATCAAAATGCAGATGCGTTGTCATCCGTGCGGACTAAAATGGAATGCTTCGATTCCAGTCAAAAGGGTCTCCGGTTCTCTACACCACCATATGATACACAGTAGCGTTAAGCTGTTATTTTATTCTGGTATTCTGTGAGAGCGTGTCCATCCCCGGTCGAACCGACCTATTTGTTCTACAACTATAATATAGCTGCATCGTTGCTCTTCCACGTTTCAAACAGCAGTATAATTTTCTTGTATTAGTTAGGTGAGTGAACGGACCTGGACCCTTATTACTAGTAAACGCTTGCCAAGCGTGGGAGCCACGATAAAATCCCCGCCATGAGGCAATCTATGGGGGAGGTCTATGTTCTGTACACTGAAAGCTGAAGTGAATGGATGAACGAAAGTGAGAAATAAAAATACAGGCTTTGTTTTACAGCTACAATATTTAAACTTTTTTCTGATAATAATCACTCTCAAGGTCAAATCCTTGGTTGAATTCACATATGTTTTTTTTTTCAAATAAAAAAAAACTCGTAACCACGATTAGTTAGCAAAAATAATGTTGAGTGTAAAGTCTGTCATTCCATTTCGTCTAAATCGCATCCAAACTCTTTCTATATGTTTCATAAAAAACTCTTTTTATATATGTTTCAACCTATACGCGTTCTGTAACTCTCATCCATCGCGTCGGTCAATTCTCTCCAATTTCCGCCGTTTTTTTTTTGAAACTACTGAAAACAGTTTCTTAAACAATTTTGCTAAATAGGTTTCAAGTAGGAATTGATGATTTGACAATAAAACTGAACTTTTAAACGTACAAAATAAATAATCTCCTCCAGAGCGTATTTCAGTAACGGTGCCTAATCCCTTTGTGGCTTTTAAGACTAGCCATGTGCGCAGGACGGGATTATAGTGCCCGAGTGTATGCGCAACCACAAGTGTACACTCTATTCCCGACATTTAAAGAGCCAAGACACGGCCGGAGAGAGATCAGGCGTAGGACCAACGGCTTTACGCGCTTTCTGAAGCACGTCGCTGCAACACCGCCACCTTCCTGATTCCGGACTGTTACTGAGCATTTTTTGATAGAAAAACCCAATAAATAATTTTCCCGCGACCTCATGATCAGCAACCGCGTTTACGACCACTAGACCGCGGTCTAGTGGTCGTAAACGCGGCAGTTAAATAACTTATCTTCACTAATATTATAAAGAGGAAAGATTTGTTTGTTTGAATTGAATGGGCTCCGAAACTAGTGGAACGATATTAAAAAAACTTTCAACATTAGAATCCTACATATTCCTGATGAACATAGGTGATAGAATATTTTCAAAAAGTTAGGGATATGTGTGAAAACTTCGTTAATGTAACCAATGGTGTGAAAAAAATACCTAAAAAAATCCTTATATCGCGTACGCTGCGGAAACTATTGGCAAAAGAGCAAAGTACTACAGTTTTATAAAAGACATCAATATCTACAAAAGAATTTGCAATACCATATGTCTAATATTACAGTTATGTCACAATAACTACTTTTTCATGTTAAAATATGCAAGAGTAACCCCGAAATATCCTTATATCGCGTACGCTGCGGAAACTATTGACAAGAGAGCAAAGTTATGTACTACAGTTTTATAGAAGACACCAATATCTACAAAAAAGTTTCAATACCATATGTCCACTGCCCTCTACATATATATAATAGTGTTCATCAATTCATTAAAGAGAGAGAGTTGTTAAACTGCATCAGTGATTTTAATTTCTTGCCTTGCTCCCCACATCGCATGATTATGAAAAAACTTCTCGAAAAGATAGAGAACGCAATGCTAGAAGCGATTTCAACCTTAATTTATCTTCTATAACTTAAAGATTTTTTTGTGAAATGGAAAAAAATTATAAAATAAACTTACAACTTACTATTACTTTGAAAAATCTGATGTCATATTAATAGATCCCACCCAGACAGTTAGATGATTTATTTTGAACGAAGTGTAACGAATGTGGTACCTTACGGTTGCTAAAGTACGTAAAAACTTCAAAAAACTTTTGGTATTAATACCAGCGAGTGAACCAAGTTACTGACTTTGTACAGTCATTAACGCTATTAGAAAACTAAAAAAAAAAAATAATGGGCATGGCATAATATCTTAAAACTAACTATAAAAAATATTTAGTTTAACTAAATATTATAAGGCACAGGAAATCTCTACGAAATAGATTGAATCTACGAGCATGCTTTTAACAGCGAGATTGGATTTCATATAGAGAACCGGAAACCCTTTTTACAAGTAACGGAGCATTCCATCTTAACTCTCAGGGGACAACGCACCTACATTTTGATACTTAATCCAGGATAGATGTGGATGTCTATGGGCCGCATGATCCATTTACAATTATTTCGACTGTGTGATCGTTTGTCACTCTCATTCGATAAAAAAACGTACACATAGACACAGAGAAAGGCTTTATGGATAAAACGCTTTTGTTAAAATAATAAATTTAAAATAAGATTTTGTAAATGTCTTGCTTTAAATATCTATTTCAACAATATATCAGTAGTCATGGGACTTCCAAATGCAGTTTAATGTAAGGGTTATTTCCAAACACAACAATATATTAATCTATTTTATAGTAGGCTTTATTTATAAAAATTTTCCTTAAAATTTGTCTCAATGTTTGGTCAGAGAGTTGCACTATTCTTTCAGACAGTTAATGAAAAAAAGAAGTTTTAGTCAAACATTTAGGAACCTCTCTTTAACATGACATGAATACGTTAAAATTTAAATTATTACTTGCAATTTTATGTGCCGATTTACCATTTCCTCATCGGTACGGTTTTTTACCTTGTAAACTGTTTCACTAATAGTGAAAATAGTTGGCAAAAATTATTTACTTTCGCGTATTCCCATTTTCATTTTGATAAAACAATAAATAAATCAATTACGTCTCAACTTAAAGAGACATCTTTTCAAAATTTAGATTACCCAATTAATACTCATTTATCTCGACCACGTCCTAAATTTGATTTAAAAAAGTAGTTGAGTCGAAAGTAATTGATGGCGACTTAAAAAATGCATCCCGTATTTTATTCTCAGACGACATCCTGGCTCCTCTTAATGTCGAAACTCTTAAAAGCCTTAGTCAAAAGCATCCTTCGGTCAAACCGTCTCGGGGTTTACCGCTGCCTCCCAAGACTTCTATGCAACCTTTACAAATTTCGGAAAAAGACACTTTAGAAGCAATTATATCATTTTCGAATGGCTCTGCTGGCGGCATTGACGGAATTACGCCTCAACATATTAAAGATCTTGTGAGCGCTTCTGCCGGTGACGCCGGCGGAGTACTTCTTAAAGACATTACAAAATTATATAACTGTTACGGCCTACGGCTGCTCCTCCAAAAGATCAAATCCTCTGGGGCCCATTCAGCAGAGTTTCAACGAACAGACGTAGGTCGGGCCTCAATATGGCCGCGTGGAATTTCTCTAATTACAATAAACAATAAGGGGGAGCGTTCTATACTACTGCCATTCAACAGGGAGAATATTAAACGGAGGTTACTTACCTATATCCAAGGCGACTGGTCCCTCAGGATTCGGTCAGGTCGCATGTGGTTGTGTGGTGCAAGGGAAATAAGGTGCTCTGATGTGTATCTGGGTGTGACTGGTGGTCATTGACCTTATCAGACCTTTGCCGTCGGCTGCAGCCCGGACGTCAGAACCGCTACAAATTGAGGTAATCTTCCGCAGCGCCGCCCACAGTCACTTTCTTCGTTCATCACGATGACAGTCCATTAACTCTATCGTACGATTAACTAACTTACAGAAGCCACTAACTCTCGTTTGTTATAAAGCTTAACACACAAAATGAACACGGAGTGTTCGGATCAAAGGCCACTACCGTTTCGCGTGGCAACAGTTATTTCTAGAATATCAAAGGCCGCACTAGCTAATATTGTCGAATGCACTTATACAGATTCTGAGTCAGACCCAATAAGTCCCGGGAAAGGCTATCCAACAAGGAATGCGCGTTACAAATCCTAGACAGTATAGTTACTAGACGCCTAAACTATTCCGCGTTTCCCGCACAAAAATTGACAGCGTGCTGACGTTAGCACAGCTGGCAGACGACTCGTGCGCTCGCGCGCCCTCGACACATCCAAGCTAGCCCGAACGTCAAACCGGTATGGCGCCGAGCCGAGCGCCCTCTGACGTCAATCCCGAAATCAGCGTTCGGGCGTAAACAGTAACTTTATGCTTTCTGGTAATGTTAATCCAAATTTCATTTCATTCTTATATGGGGCAAGATTATGTGCCTTCAAAAAAAAGGATAACGGTATCCGTCCTATTGCCGTTGGTTCCACATTTCGACACTTAACTTCAAAATTAGCTTGCAGGCACATAATCTCTAACCTTAAGACCAAATTTCAGCCTACTCATCTAGGTCTTGGCACTAGAGGTGACTGTGAGGCGGCGGTACATTCAGTGCGTACATTTCTAACAAACTCTGATGCAGATGTTCTTGTGAAGGTTGACCTAAGGAATGCTTTTAACTCTATCGATAGGGATATATATCTACAGATAACCTTACTGAAAGAAGTGGCTAACAATACCCCCGAAATTTATCATTACGTTTGGCAATGTTATAGTCAAAATACTAACTTGTTTTACGAAAACCATGTTATCGATTCTGCTGTCGGTGTTCAGCAAGGTGACCCACTGGGTCCAGCACTTTTCAGTTTGGGAATTCAACCCATTATTTCAAATTTGAAATCCAAGCTGAATGTCTGGTACCTAGACGACGGTACACTGGGAGGTAGAGCAGACGACGTCCTCAGCGATCTTACTCATATTTTTCGAAATTTTAAAAATATTGGCCTTGAACCAAATATCAATAAATGTGAAATATTTTTTTTTCCAATAATTTATCTACTTCTCATAGAGACACTTTAATTCAAAATTTTAATCATATTTGTCCAGGAATAAAAACTGTCAGTACGGAATCACTATACCTGCTAGGTGCCCCGTTGTTTTTCGAATGTATTAAACCTGTTTTAAAAACAAAATTTGATCAGTTTTTAAACCACTTTGATAAATTGTATAAATTAAACCCACATAGCTCTTACTATTTTAAAATATTGTCTTCTTGTACCTAGATTTACATACTTAATCCGCTCGAGTCCAGTCTGGAAATGTTTGGATATTATACAAGATATTGATAATAATCTTAAAAAAGCTATAGAAAAAATTCTAAATTTAACTTTAAATACAACAGCCTGGACTCAGGCTACTTTACCTATTAAATTTGGTGGCATTGGTGTGAGAAATCTTTCTAGCGTTGCATTGTCTGCTTTCCTTGCTTCCGTGCATAGTGTCAGTGACTTATGTAACATAATTTTAAATAATAAAGTAGACCTATGCTTTGCTACGGAGGCAGGGCAGACTTGGCAAACGCTCTGTCCTGGTGAAAATGTTCCACTGGAAGTTAACCAAAAAAAACAGTGGGATATTCCGTTGGTACAGGGCGTGCAGAAGGATTTGTTTCATAATTTCCATAGTGATCAAGATAAGTCACGCCTTCTAGCTGTTTCCACTAAGGAATCTAGTCACTGGTTACACGCTTTACCATCAAGTAATCTCGGCACATTATTTGATAGGGAAAGCTTGCGCATTGCCGTAGGAATCCGACTAGGAGCGGCGATTTGTCAACCCCATCAGTGCCCCTGTGGTAGCAGCGTCGACAAGTTTGGGCTCCACGGACTTTCATGTAAGATAAGCGCTGGAAGGTTTTCACGACACAGTTCTTTAAACGATGTCATCCGAAGGGCTCTTGTCTCTATAAATGGTCCCTCGGTTTTAGAGCCTTGTGGAATATTTAGAGACGATGGCAAGAGACCCGACGGTATGACATTGGTCCCTTGGGAGAGAGGTAAAGCCCTAGTGTGGGATGCTACTTGCGTAGACACTCTGGCGGCCTCTCATCTCAGGGGTACCTCGTTTAAAGCCGGGGCGGCATCAGAGGCAGCTGAACTGAGTAAGTGGCGCAAATATGAGTCTCTGAGAGATGACTACATATTTGTGCCATTTCCTGTAGAGACTATCGGTCCGTGGGGTCTACGTGCGGTGAAGTTCCTAAAGGAACTCCATCCGCGGCTGGTTGTTGCTGCTGGTGATAAGAGGGCTGGTTCTTTCCTCGCTCAAAGGCTAAGTATAGCCTTTCAGCGGGGAAACGTAGCTAGCGTTCTTGGCACTATACCGCGGGGAGTAGGATTATATTATAATTAAGTTTCTAGTTTTAGTTTTTTTTACTATCATAGTTTTTAATATTGTAGATAAAATTAAGTATTATATTTGAATAAAACTTTATATTTCTTTGTAATGTAACGATCAAGAAATATAAGACTCAAAGGTAAAGGTTTTCTCAAGTGGAATTCATATTTCAATCTCATTAAAATTTTATTTGACACGTCACTAACGGGTTTTGAGACTGCAAATAATGAGTTTTGTTTCACTCAGTATTATAACCGCTAAATTAAATCTCTCATTACTTTTAAATACTTTGCGAATATTTTGAGATAGCGTCATTACAGTCTATAAAATAGACCACTGCCTAACATAGGCTTTCCCTATAGTTAGCAACCGTAGTTTTTGTACTGAAATTTCTGTTACGAGGTTTTAGAGAAATTTAATACGGTGTTTAAAAGAAACACGTCTCGTTTTCTTGTAACATTCCACCGTCGGGGCTGCATGGATTAAAAAATAAAAGAAGAATGTTATGTCAAATATGTGATATGTAAAGAAGTTTCACTTTGTACGCCATTTTTTATTATTATTTTGTGTTCTTATTAGGAAGACACCCATTGCCGGGTTTTTTTCCCTCTGTCACCTGTTACGACACCCAATGGGTGTTATGAAATAGTAGATAATATTCATACACCACAACAACACGACATAGTGTGTGAACTAAAATGAAAACATACATACCAAATACCTGGGACCTCTATCCATAAAAATAATTTTGGTCCCCATAAAAATATCTGGCTGAATTTAACTTTAACTAAGTAAGTTCTGTTGATAATAATAATAAAAGATGAGGTAGCTGATTTATTGACGTTTCACTATCAATATTAAAGGATATTGAGAACACTCTTTCAAAATACCTGTAGTTTTCAGTCTTATCAATTTGTGAAATGGTATAGAAATACTTAATTTAGTATATGAACATTTTCTATTTGACTTAATTCTCCGAACAGCTCTCCCAGTGGAAAAAGGATGTGGGCTTTATCGTATTGCCTATGCCGAGTAATTCTTTTAATTTGATAATAAATATAAGTCAGTAGGGTCACATCCACGCTCCATAAGTTATATACGAGTCTATTGGACCGTCATGAAAAAAACATACACATTTTTCTTAGTGGAATTAAGGTATCTTTCTCTCTGCTGTTCTGCTGAAAATTACGCTAAAAGTGTTCTATTTATTTAAAAGCAAAGAAACTGATTGTGCCGTCGCACTGTACAATTTTTTTATAGAAAAAGGGTGAAAAAAAACACGCATTCCACCTGATGGTAAATAGATGCCATGGCCTATAGTTATCTATCGACATATTATTTCTTTGATTAAAAATCAAAATGTGTATTCGTCGTTTTTAGCAAAAAGAGTCCCTAGTTCTCTACACTCACTACCCGCAACAGTGCAGCGTTAAGTCACTACTTTACGCTGGTATTCTGTGAGAGCGTGGTCTCTCACCACTCGATTCCACCTTTTTTTTTTACATGGGGAAAGGCCTACGCATACCCTCCTCGCGGGGGCAAGGACGGGTTATGTCGGACTCGCACCGACTAAAACCCCATGGTGTTCTACCTTCGACGCATATTGGCAGGGCCACGGGAACGGTTTCGCATACATCCGCGGCTCCACCAGCGCCGGCCGTCCCATGGCATCCCCATTCTCGGGGGAGGATCTCTCCTCCCCATTCTCCTTCACAAGCAAGACGCGCCAGGAACACAAGGCTACTACTACTACTCAGATCAGGCAATTTTAATCACTTTTATAAATGATGTAAACCGTGAAGTGGCGACGTAAGAATATCCATCATCTTATATCGTCCCATGGCTGTCGTAAGAGGCGACAGAGGGAAACAAACCAGAAGATCAGCGGCATCTTCTTCAACAACTTTATTCAAAAATTATAAATAAATTGCGGTTGGAAGCCCGCCTGACAAGTGTGACAACCATGACAAAGTCCCCAATATGAGATATAATATGATGAGTTCAGCAGTGGACTTTTCTTGGCTATTTTGGATAAATAATTAGGTGGAGATTATTTAAACTGATTTGTCTAAAGCACTTTTTTTAATGAAAAGTGTAGCACTGTATCTCTCTGGCTTCAGTTGAAAATAAATGCAAAGTAGACAAATATGGAGGCTATTAATTATTTTATAAGTTACGTGAGGGTTAAGCTTTGCCTCCCTTTAAAACTAAAATTAGGAAGAGGACAGAGACAAATACACAATGTCGTATACTATAACTAATATATAAAGGAAAAACAGCAACCAAGCCTTGGAAATAATTAGGAAATCTTCAAAAAATCAACTTAAAAAAAACTGAGTACATTACCTTATATTAGAATTGACTAAAATCTTTACTCTACTATCAACTGTCAAAATGGCGTCGATAAAGCAGCGCCCTTTTGACACTTTATAATTTGAATGACTGATTAAGAGCTATCGTATCACACAGCCAGCTATGCAAATAAGGCTGTAATTTTGGAGTTATAAGAAAGTGACATTAACCGGATGACCATATTACGCTCACGTACTATATTTTTAATATTTATGTAACACGATAAGTAGAAAGTGGGAAAGATAAAAAAAAAATAAGCAAAGTCATAGCCTATACGTCTCTTATCTGGCACAGGTTTACTTCTGTTTCTGAGAGGGTTATGGAGGTTTAGTTCGACACGCTGTTTCAGTGTGTGTCTACTTCACATTATGCTCTCTAAATATAACTCAAATATGTAAGTTTCCTCACAGAGTTTTCCTTCATCAACTGGCAACCAGTAAACTAGCCTTTAAATTGCATTTAACAATATCATTGGTGCTGGAGGGCTGGAACCCGGGTTTCTAGCGTTCTATAAAATTTTTAGAGAGCGCTTAGCCTCTATAGTAGTTCCATAAATATTTCAGCCAACTCCGATGAATGATTGAATTGGATTTCTTTGCTTTGAACAGTTTACAAAGTGATTTATTAAACTGAGATTACAAAAAAGTTTTATTTGTAATCACATTTTCAAAGTAACTTTAACTAAAGTTTTATTTTATACACTTCATCTAAATACAAGTCTACTATGATTTTAGTGATTTTTGTAAATAGTAAATAGCTTGTTTTTACGTTCTACGTTTATACGTAGTAGAACGTAATATATCAGTATATAATATATCAGTAGTATAGTTGTAGTATGAATGGGTCGGCTCGACCGGTGAAGCACTACACTCTCAAAGAAACCGCAATAAAATAGCAGCCTAATGCTGCTGTGTTTTGTATGGTGAGTGTAGAGAACCGGAGACCCTTTTTACAGGAAACGAGGCGTTCCATCTTAGTACTCAGGGGTGACAACGCATCTGCATTTTTAATCTTTATTGAGAATAGATATAGATGCCTATGCGCAACACATCCAATTACCATCAGGTGGATTGTGTGATCGTTTTATTACCCTTATCCTATAAAAACAAATCTTTATAATATTTTCTTACCCATTCTTTACTAATTATTAATTCCTAACAACATTTTATACCTATTCTTCTAACAAATGATTAATGAATCTGAAAGCCGTCAAACGTACGAGAGACGAGTGACGCAGTTACTTCTTGTGTTCATTTCTTAATGAGTTTCCATTAATGTAGGTTTAAACTCGAAAGCTTTCATTGGAGAATTTTCATTAAGCGTTTGCTTGGTGTGTCAGTAAAAACTGCTTGGAATGCTTCCAACGTGTTTTCAATAAACATTTGTAAATTAACGAGAAGCCTATTCTATACATAATTTTTCGCATATTTTTTTTTTATAGAAAAAGTGTGAGAAATGAGCACATAGTTTACCTGATTGTAAACGGATGTTGTGGTCCTTGTCACCCCTGAAGACTAAGATGAAATGCCTCATTTCCAGTAAAAGGGGTTTCCGGTTCTCTACACTAACCATACAAAACACAGCGGTATTAAGCTGCTATTTTACGCTTGTATTCTGTGAGAGCGTGGCCCTTACGCAGTCGAGCAGACTCATTCGTACCACAACAATAATATGACTGCTGCCTTCTTCTTTATCAATCTACTAAAGTCCTTTGACGTACACGAGTCTCTTCTATTGGGATTTAAAATTAGGCCTTCTCCATAGACTGCCTAATATGGCAGATATATACCATAGCTGTAAAATTTAATAATTCATTAGAAACGGCATGGTAGCGATCACCTTATTTCTAGGGTTATTATCAGTCATATAGCTATGCTTTAATAATATTATAACCCTTTTATACAGCTTTTCCATAACAGAATATAAAATACTGCACTGGTGAACATAGGCCTCGCTCAAATATTTTTTCTTAGGGAGGATTTTGCTATAGTTGCTACACTTAGCATGCGGGTTGATAACTGCAGTTGTTTATTTTTAGTTGTTATTAGGAAGTCGCTGCTGTCCATCTCCTGGTTTGTTTCCTTCTGTAGCCGTTAACGACACCTACGACACGACCTGAGGTAGTGGATATCCTAAAACCGCCGCTACCTTTGCACCTTTTAGGTTGCTCCTCATCACTGGTTTAGATATTTTACGTGTACCATAAACAAGGTAAATATCTAAAACTATTACATCTTTTATGCACAAATTCTAAACGTCATTGCGGGACTAGCAGATTAATTAATAAAGATATAAAATTTCCGGGGGCGAATATAAGTCTATATATATATATATATATGTCCTCCCTCAAATGTCTTAAAAATACTGATGAAATTTTATTTACCAGTATAGAAAAGGCGGCATCATAGCAAACAGTCGTTACTGCAGGTGATTTCAACTAACCAAATATAAAATGGCCACTCGATAATTAAACCGGACATGACATTTTATGTGAAAGATTTATAACAATGTACTCAAACAGTAATCTAAATCATCTAGTAACACAAATCACAAGAAAACCCAATTATGAAGAATCACAACTAGATCTAATACAGAGTAATGATGTTACTATATTAACAAATGTTAAGTATATCCCGCTCATCGGAAAAATTGATTATTTGGTCATACTGGCTTCTATGTAGATAATAAATATCAATAATAAAGTGGCTAAAACGTAAAAGATTTTTGTTTTTATAAAGCTGACTATAGAAAAATTAACAAAGATTTAGCTGAAAATCTTAACATAATTGAAAATCAAGTAGATGAAATGTGACTGTCTTTTATAAATCAAATAAACACATCAATTGAAAATTGTGTGAAAAAATCAGTAACAAATATATCTAATTTTGATTTATCAAAATGAAAAAAAAAATTATGGGATATATATAATATTAATAAAACCGAAGATTCATACCGGAATTATAGAAATATTAACCATAAGATTATTAAATTGTCAAAATATGAAAGAGCTGATTTTGAATCAAATGTTAGATCATTACAGCCCTTCACAAGTCCACTGCTGAACATAGGCCTCCCCCAAAGAATGCCACAAAGCACGGTCTTGAGCAACCTGCATCCATCGACTTCCTGCATATCTTACCAGATCGTCACTCCATCTAGTGGGGGGACGCCCTACACTTCGCCTGCCGGTACGAGGCTGCCACTCGAGAACCTTTCTTCCCCATCGGTTGTCGGTTCTTCGAGCTATATGGCCGGCCCATTGCCACTTTAGCTTACTAATCCGTTGGGCTATGTCGGTTACTCTGGTTCTACTGCGGATATCCTCATTCCTAAGTTTATCACGCAGAGAAACTCCGAGCATAGCCCTCTCCATAGCTCCCTGAGCGACCTTGAGCTTCCTCATCCGGCCAGCAGTGAAGGACCACGTCTCAGTTCCGTAGGTCATGACTGGAAACACGCACTGGGTGTACAGTCTCGTTTTCAAGGTTTGAGGTATACCTGACGAGAAGATGTGCCGTAATTTCCCGAACGCTGCCCAACCGAGTTGAATCCGTCGATTGACCTCTCGGTCGAAGTTGGACTTACCTAGTCGGACTATTTGTCCCAGGTAAACATACTCGTCAACAACTTCGAGCTTAGTATTCCCAACAACTACCGGCATAGGTGTGACATGGACATTAAACATGATCTTAGTTTTGTCCATGTTCATCTTAAGACCTATCCGTTGGGAAACACTATTGAGGTCATTGAGCATAGTGCTTAGGTCCTCCAGCGATTCTGCCATAAGGACTATATCGTCGGTAAATCGAAGGTGAGTGATGTACTCGCCATTGATATTGATACCGTATCCTTTCCAATCCAGAAGCTTGAAAACGTCTTCCAATGCAGCGGTGAAGAGTTTCAGGGATATGACGTCACCCACTCTTACACCTCTCTGCAATTGGATAGGTTTCGTACTCTGGTTCTGTACTCGGATAGCCATCGTAGCCCCACTGTACAAGCACTTCAACACTTCGATATACCGACAGTCAACTTGGCACCGCTGAAGGGACTGCAGCACCGCCCAAATTTCGACGGAATCAAAGGCTTTCTCATAGTCCACATACGCCAGACATAGTGGCAAATTGTACTCCTCGTACTTCTGTACAATTTGCCGAAGGGTATGTATGTGGTCTATGGTGCTAAAGCCTTTTCGGAAACCGGCTTGTTCGGGAGGCTGGAAGTCGTCAAGTCTGCGCTCGAGACGATTCGTAATGACTCTCGAAAACAGCATGTAGACGCGTCTCAGAAGGGAAATCGGTCTGTAGTTCTTCAAGAGAGCATTGTCGCCTTTCTTGAAGAACAAGACCATCGCACTTCTGCTCCACGCCTCCGGTGTAATGCCACCATGGAGGACGGAATTAAAGAGCCTCTGAAGGACTTCAAGTACCGGTTTTCCACCCGCTTTCAGAAGCTCCGCTGTAATTCCATCCTCGCCTGGGGCCTTGCCGTTTTTAAGGTGCTGGAGAGCCATTCTAAGCTCGCTCAGACTGACGTCCGGGATATCATCGTAATCATGTCGGATAAGACTCGCTCTTGGATCGTTACTCACACTTGCGTGCGGCTCCAACGATGACGTTTACAGCTGCCCATAGAACCTCTCAACCTCACTCAAAATCTCAAGTGCCCCGGAAACGATGCTGCCACATTCGGTCTTCAGCTTTGACAGTTGGCTCTTTTTGGCAGACAGATCTCTGGCAAAGACTTCGGAGCCTTGGTTCCGCTCGATCGCTTCTTTAATACGAGCTGTATTGAAGTTGCGTATGTCCCGCCGCATGCATTTGGAGATCTGTCTGTTCAGTTGCCTGTATGCTTTCAAATCTGTTGAAGAATGTAGCTTTATCTCCCGTCTAACAGCCATGAGATTAAGAGTGTGATCGGAGAGTTTTTGTGTTCTTCTGCGGCGGATCTTGCAGAACTTAGCTCCGCATGGACTTTCCACGAGCTTGTTATTCATATCGTCCACTTCATTGCAGTCTTCTAGGCACTGAAAACGGTTTTGTAACTCGAGCTGAAAGGTTTCGGGACTTTGGATTAGAGCACGAGGGGGACGGAGCGTTGACTTCATTAGACGAGACCTCTCCAACTTAACGTTTAGGTTCAGTGTGCCTCTAACCCTTCGGTGATCGCTGCCAGTTTTCACCCTCGGCATCACTGAGACATCACTGAACAGTTGTCGTCTGGTCGTCATAATGAAGTCAATCTCATTTTTTGTCGAACCGTCGGGGCTCAACCAGGTCCACTTCCTGTGGGGCCGCTTCTGAAAGAAAGAGTTCATCATAAAGTGTCCCTCTTTCTCCATGAATACCGTTCTCTCTTGTGCCTAGTTTTGCATTGAAGTCTCCCATTAACACCGTATATTGGGTTTTGGAGGAATGCATGGATCTACAGATATCCTCATACATTTCCTCCACTTCCTGATCGGGGTGTGCCAAGGTTGGTACGTAAACCTGTATGACCTTCAGCGAATACTGTTTGGTGATTCTGAGTATAAGGTACGCAACCCTCGTCGACACACTCTCAATCTTTACAACGTTGTTAACGAGAGACTTGTCGACGATAAATCCGACACCTCCTTGGGACAGATGGTCGCCCTCCTGGTAATAGAGCAAGTTGCCGGATTCGAGGATTACCGTGTCCTCCCCCTCTCTTAGGACTTCGGATAATCCTATAATATGCCAGCGTAACTTGTCTATCTCTTCTTCCAGATCTACAATCTTCTCGTCAGTCCTCAGGGTGCGTGTGTTGTATGTTGCCAGGTCGAGTCGTCGTAGGTGGCAACCGAACCTCCACCGGAGATTCTTAGCACCCCCTGCCCCGCCGTTACCATGGTCGCCACCGTAGCCAGGAATAGCGGGGCCGCCGGGGACTGGGGGCCGTCTCTTCGTAACTTTCATCATGGGGGGTATATTGCCATAGTTGCCACGCTTGGCGAGCGGGTTGGCAACCGCAGGTTTTTATTGTATTTTTGCCGTTACCAGGAAGATGCTGCTGCCCATCTCCTGCCTGTTTCCCTTTGTCGCCTTTTACGACACCATGGGAAGATATTCTGGAGTGGATATTCTTAACCGCCACTACACGGTTGTTACAAATGTTAGATATTCTGGACCAAAAGCTTTCTATGGATACATTAGAAGACCACTTAAATCTAAAGTCACCATTCCTAGCATGCTTAAAAACGAGTCACAAGAACTTGTAAATGAATAACCAAACATCGCGAAGCTATTTGCAGATCAGTTCGTTAACAGCTATGTAAGAGAACCATACTGACCAATTCACTTCATAAATTTGCCAAAAGTAATAAACTCAATTGATGAAATCAAATTTACAGCTGAGATTATTCTTAAGACGTTGTTAACATTTGGTGATACTACAGCTACTGGTCCTGAAGGAATACCATCCATATTCATAACGCGATGCTCACCATTACTTGCCCAATATATATCAAGCATTATGAACAAATCCATGGATGATAGACGCTTACACGCTGACTGAAAAAAAGCTGCGGTCGTACTTATACACAAAAAAGGCGATAAGCTGAGACCTAATAATTACAGACCAATAAGTTTGACAATTGTCCCCTGCAAAGCCATGGAAAAGATCATAACTGAAATATTTAGAAAATTTCTATTACATGAAGAACTAACTGATTTTAGATGAACACCACGGATTTGTACCAAAGTAATCAATCATTACTAATATGTTACAATGGTCACAAATCATGACAATGAATTTCCCACAGATGTGATATATCTTGACTATGAAAAGCTTTTGAACGTGTACCATTGCGGCGACTTATATACAAACTTAAAATGTTTATATACAAGATCAGTACTTTTCTGTCAGACAGAACATGCTGCGTACGAGTTGGAAATATCATGTCTAAATCAAGAGAGATACTCAGCGGAGTTCTGCAGGGATCTGTTCTTGGACCATTGAATTTTATCCTATATTTATCAGATTTGAAAAGCACACTACAGCTTCCATTCTTGCTGGTTCTTCCCAGGACAGAGGTATTTTTCGAACCAGTGGCAAATAAAAACTGACTTTCAATAAGTATTATGTAATAATCAATGTTGAATAAAAAAAATATTCTATTTTATTCTATTCTCATTATTTGCCGACGGCACAAAATTTTAATTTCCAGTTAATTCCCAATCAAGAATTTTTTTTCAAAAGAATATTTTATTAACTATAAAAAATAATTGACTTAATAATGGGTATGCTAATTAACAGTTCATGAATTAACATTAATCGCTTAATGACGTTTACAATAACTCATTATAAATTTATGTTCACACGGCCAGATAGACAAAAACAAGAACATTACGATGCATTTAAGTAATAATAATTATTCCAATTAGATTGAAACATTAGTTATTAACACAATATATTATAATCTGCATTCACCTTGAGGCGATTAATCCACTAAATAGTAATTATTGCATAAAATCATTACAATCAAAATCATTTCATAAGAATTTTACATACAGAGGAATGAAAGATAGCACAAAAAAATTTTATTATATGTTTACCTCGCAAATATTCCATAATGAAACTATGTAAATATTTTTAGGCTATTAAAAAATATTAACAAAATCGAACAGATCAAGCGCTCGCGTTAGCCGTGGCGTGGTCTTATTTTGTCATAATTTGCAACTACGATAATTATTTAATGTCTCATGTACGCACGTACTATTCATGACTAGTTCTTTCACACGCCTACACACCACAGATACACTCTTGAAAACACATGCACGCTCTCTCAGACGAAGAGTTTTAGCAATAGAATGACAAAAAACAAACAGTTCGACATAACGTTTTTCTCTTTGGCCTGATGAAGAAAAGTAGTCTAAGCTATTTAATTCGCTTTCAGAATTATTTAATTCCTTCACTATTCTAAGTCAGTGCTTAAGTACTATCCTAAATGATGGAAAGTGGTGAAGTAGCCAAAGATGATTGTTATGGATCGCAGTGGACTGTATTATTGGGGGGTACGCTAGGGGCAACTGCTCAAAGAAAAGATGGTACTGTCGAACTATACTGTATTCTAACTATTTACAAAATGTGGCACTATTAATTAAACTATTATACAGAGGGGAGTCTTCTTAATGGAGTCTTCTTGAGTCTTGATTTTCTTGATTTCTCTTGCTGTCTTCTTCTCGTCGAGTGCCGCTTCCGAAATGAACAGCTCACCGTCCGAGACGCCCTTCTTATATCTCGTCGGAGAGCGTCTCGGGTCGTGCGTAGCGTCGTCCGCGATGCCGCGCGCTCATTGGTCGGCGACATCGCGTGATCTGCTGCCGGTGTGCGGGGTGCGCGGGGCGCACCGGTGTGTGAAGGGGCGACGGGGCGGCGGCCTCCTCGCTGTCCGCTACATCCTCCCCCCGGCGTAGCCTGCGAGCCTAAGCTTCTCTCGGGAGGACGGCGATCTTCCTGACGGGCCGCCGCAGCACTCCTCCCTTGGTCCGGACCTCGACGTTTCGCACCACGCCGTCTGGTCCAGTAAACGTCTTCGTTACGATGCCCCGCGGCCACACATTCCTGGGTAGGTTGCCGTCCGCAACCACGACGAGGTCCTCTTCCTGTATTTGGCGCTGCTGAGCATCTCTGGAGTCCCCGCGCGCGACCAGCGTCGGCAGGTACTCCTTCACCCAGCGCCTCCAGTATTCGTCGGCGAGTCCTTGCGCCGCTCTCCCCGCCCGACGATCCATAGGTGTGCACGGCGCGGTGACTGGCAGGCCCGATGGTCCCAACAGTTAGAAGTGGTTGGGTGTCAGCGCCTCTTCATCGTCGATGTCGACCGGTACGTGCGTCAATGGTCGAGAATTTACAGTATTTTTGGCTTCAGTTAGAAGCGTTGCCAGCGTTTCTTCTCGTTGGCTCTTCTGATGGAGAGTGGCTTCGAGCGCGGTATTCACTGAGCGCACGAGACGCTCCCATGCGCCTCCCTGGTTAGGCGCGCCCGGTGCGATGAACTTCCAATCGACGCGCCGAGTCAGCGCGTAATCCTTCAACTGTGGCGCCCACTCTTCCATTGCCCGTCGTAATTCTGTGTTTGCCCCATGAAAATTAGTCCCATTATCCGAATAAATAACCTGTGGCCACCCACGCCTAGCCGCCATGCGCCGTAATGCCGATATCGCCGAGTCCGCGGTCAGAGAATAGACTATCTCTAGATGTACTGCGCGCGTCGTTAGGCACGTGAACAGTGCCATCCACCGTTTTTCGTGCCGTCGTCCTATCGTAACCGTCAGAGGCCCGAAATAGTCAATCCCGGTGTTCGTAAATGGTCGCGCAAACGCCCCTAACCGTTCAGGTGGTAGGTCTCCTGTAACCGCAGGTCGTGGTGTCGCCTTCCGTATTCTGCATCGTAGGCATCTCCGCTCCGCTTTCCGTACTGTAGGTCGTAATCGGAGGATATGATACCTAGTGCGCAGGTCGTTCACCACCCTCTCCCTATTGGCGTGGCTTGCTTCCCGATGCGCCTTCTCCACAAGCAGCTTCACAAATTGGTGACGTCCATTCAGGATAATGGGTCTCTTCATTTGACCGTCCACGTCGGCTGCGTCGATCCTTCCCCTGGCTCGTAGCACTCCATCCTCCAATATGGGGTCGAGCTTCCTTAGTGCGCTGCCGGTGGTCAAATTCCTTCCCCGCTGAAGGCGGCTGATGTCTTCAGCGAAGCTTTCGTGCTGGCTGCGTTGTATCCACATCCGTTCTGCTCTCTGGATGAGCTGTAAGGTCAGTCCTCGTGCTCTTCCTCGTGCCACATCGAGGAATTGTAGTACTCTTGCTGTGGCCCTGATTAACTTCTCGTAGGCAGAGAATCTCTCTATGTCTGGCAGGTGTGGAGCTTCCTGGGTGTCGCTCTGGTGCGCCACGATTTCCTCCAACTCTTCATCATCCCCCGCCTTCTCTTTCTGTCGGTGAGGCCATCTGTCTTCATGCTCGTAGAGGAAGGGTGGTCCTGTAAACCACTTGTCGCTCTCTTCCTTGGTTGTGAAATTCGCGTTGCCTGATCCGCTACGTTTTCCGCAGTCGGTATCCACCTCCACTGCTCGGGTGATGTCTTCTCAGCTATCTCCCCTAACCGGTGAGCATCGTATGGAGTGTAACGCGCCGTATCGTTTTGTATCCAGTGGAGCGCCGTAGTAAAGTCCGTCCAATATACGACCCTATCTGCTACCACTCTGTGTTCATCCTGCACGAATTCCGCGAGTCGCGCGCCTATTAAGTTCGCCTGCAACTCTAATCGCGGTATACTTTGCGCTTTAATTGGAGCGACTTTCGCCTTAGCCGCCACTAATCTTACCCTAATCGTTCCGTCGCGATATCGTATACGCCAATACGCCGCGGATGCGTACGCACGTTCACTCGCATCATTGAACACGTGAAGTTGACGCTCTACCACTCCCCCGTAGGAGCATAGCACCTTGGCAGTCGTAGTCGTGATACCTCCTCGACGACTCGCAGCCATCGCTGGAATTCCTCTGCTGCCTCCTCGGGTAGTTCGTCGTCCCATCCGACCTTCTTCATACGCCATAGGTCTTGTAGCAGGATCTTGGCGGTGATGGTGAGGTAACTTAGCAGTCCAAGCGGGTCAAAAACGGACATGACTGCGCTTAATGCTTCCCTCTTGGTCGGTGGTCGCTGTAGCGCCTTTACTTCTTGCGGCACCCTATTCATTGACGTGTTGAATGTTAGGGCGTCTTCATCAGCCATCCATAATAATCCTAAGGTTCTGCCTGGGCTGTCTTGTCTTAAGCCTACTTCTTTAGGCTTACGCGCCAGTAAGTCCTCCGGCTTGTCTTCTAACAGGGCTGCGTGGTTAGAGTTTCATCCTGCCAAGGTGAAACCGGCCTGCTGGTGCACTTCCGAAACCTGCTTCGCCGTATTTATCGCTTCCTCTACCGTGGCATAACTATCTAAATAGTCGTCCATATAATGGCTACGTACGATAGCGTTAAGTGCCAACGGGTGTGTCTCTGCGTGTGCGCGCGCGTTATGATCCCTAACACTGTGTGCAAGAAACAGCGAACTCCTCGCACCGAAAATCATTGATGTCATAACGTACTCCCGCGGTGGGCTGTGTCGCTCGTCTCCTCGCTAAAGAAACAACTGCGCGGGCTGGTCGCGACGGTCGATCTTTACACGCAAGAACATCTCCCTAATATCCGCGGACACCGCTATCTCGTTTTCCCTAAATCGAAACAGTATGCCCGGTAGGTTCCGTAATAACTCGGGGCCGTCGAGTAAATAATCGGTAAGGCATCTGCCGGATGCGCGCGCTGCCGCGTCGAACACTAATCTCGTCTTCCCCGGCTTGTTCAGATTCCGTACTGCGAAGTGTGGCAGGTACCAGCTCTTGGGATCCGCTCGCTCTGTCCCTTCGGCTTCCCTTGCGTATCCCTTCGCCAGGAGGTTGTCTATCTGGGCTGTGTAGGCGTCACGAAACTCCGGCGACTGGTCCATCTTCCTCTCGATCGTCCGTAGTCTTCGCGCTGCCATCTCGTAGCTGGGTGGCATCCTTGTCCACGTTGTCATCCTTCCATGGCAGTCCAACTTGGTATTGCTCGCCGACCTTCTTGATGGTGCGCTGGAATATGTCGACAGCGCGCTCCTCATCCCGTCGCGGCCTACTCTTCAGCGAGATACCTATAGAGTCTATTTCGTACTGCCGTTTGAGGAGTTCCGTTAGCTCCTCGTCCCGAATGGCAAACGTTCGGATGTCCCTATCTGACCGTCCGCTAGCGCTCTCTACGTGTAATACGGTCTCGCCGTCTTCCCTACACGTTAACCGCGGCACGGTTCCCTGAATTACCCATCCTAATAACGTTCGTGCAGCTATAGGCTGCCTTCGACGTCCTATCCTTAAAGCACGGGTAATTATCAAATGCCAATTGTCGGCGCCTAATAGCAGTCTTGGCTTCGCGTCGTCGTAACACACCGAACTCGGTAAGTCACGTAAGTGCTTTAATCGTAAGCACTCCCTACTCACAGACTGCGAGCCTATCTTTAAGTCGGTTATTGTTCGCGCGTTTATGTTAAACATCTCGCTGCGCGTCTTGCCACGTATCCCTATATTGACTAATCTACTATTAGCCTCGCGTTGACTGTTCCCTACGCCTTTAATGTTGAGCGGCTTTATCGGTCCTTCCGCTCCTAACTCGCAAGCTAAGTCGTCGTCGATTAGCGATATCGTAGAGCCTTCGTCAAGTAGCGCGTACGTGTTTACTTCCTTTCCGCGTGATCCGCGCACGGTTACCGGACACACTTTTAACAATACGGACGCACTATTGCTAACACTCGACGCGACGAGCACGGTTTCGTCCGGTTTAACCGACGCTGCAGGCGTACGGGCCTTGCGGGTGTGAAGAAGAGCGTGGTGGGGGGCGTTACAACCGTCGACGCCGCACTTCCTGGCTTTGCAGCGTATACGGCGGTGCTTGCTGCTCAAGCACTTGAAACATACCCCATCTCCCCTAACCCACTTCCAGCGGTCGTCCGAGCCCATTTGCTCTAACTTCTTACACTTGACGATAGGGTGTTCACCCCCGCAACACATACATGAGGCACTACCGGTGTCCTCCTGGGCGGTGAACGTCTTTACGTCGCGGGCCCTATCTTCTACGCGGCGTGTTAACACTATTCTTTTCGACGGCGGCGTTTCTCGTCTTACGGGCGATTCCTTATTCGACGCTCGGACGTATAGGCATGACTTAACGCACGGTCAGCCTCTCTCATCATGAACCGGGATAACGTACCGATGTCCGGTTCGTCCGCACTTCCGTAGTGCTCCGCATAATCGCACCAACGCGACCGTAAGTGAGGGCTAAGTTTGCTAGTAACC
The DNA here is from genome assembly GCA_963668995.1 of Parnassius mnemosyne. Lineage (NCBI taxonomy): Eukaryota > Metazoa > Arthropoda > Insecta > Lepidoptera > Papilionidae > Parnassius > Parnassius mnemosyne. The sequence goes on along the minus strand of CAVLGL010000126.1, from coordinate 5,758,142 downwards.
TCCCTAGTCAGCATTAGATTACGCAAATAACCCTTGCCGTCGACGTTTTGCATAATGCACACTATATTTTGTAACTTAATTGCGAACGAGTTTAATTCCTGGGCGGTTTGACCCGGGCGCGGAAGGCGTTTCAATTCTTCTAACGCACGATCTATAATTACTTCCGGGCGGCCGAAACACTGCTCCAGTGTCCGCATAATGTCTGCTGGATCCTTCGCGGTAAACAGCAGAGCCGATACTACTTCTCTAGCCTCACCGCGTAAACAGTTCCTTAATCTTGCCATATTTTCCGTATTTGTGAATCCATATAAACGCGTGGATTCATTTATCGCGGCTTTAAATGCTAACCATTCCGCGGCCGAGCCGGTAAAAATAGGCAAGTCCTGCGTCTGTTTTGCGGCGGCTGGTCTAACCCTAACCATGTTTTCTAAAGCTTCCGCTAGCCGTTCTATACCCCTATCCTTCCCTCGCGGGGTGAGCGACCTATCTCTATCCCTATTTCCTTCTAGTGGACAATCCATCTCCTTAAACTCAAAACTTCGTCATGCTACATAGCAATCTCTTCCAGACAACCCCGAAGAAGAAATAAATACAAAATAAGAAAAAGAACAATGGATAGGGTGCACTAAAATAAAAAATAAAAATAATAAAAAATAATAAAGACAAATAAAAATAAAATAAATATACAAACTTGTGCATTAAAAAGACAACATTCTTCAGGCAGATCAATGACCATAATTAAGCGGAGGAAGTGAGAGGGGTAAGAGAGACAAATAGTATTCTTTAATCTGTTTCTGGAACACATTTAAGGATTGAGCACTTCTAATTGACTGGGGTAAGGAGTTCCAAAGTCTTACTCCAAGAACAGAGAATGATTTGTCATAATAAGTCGAGGAGTGCACAGGACATTGGAGGGAAAGATTTTCTTTGGGTCGTAAGGAAAAATTATGACAGGAGCTGAGAAATATAAAACGTTCTTTTAGATAGGAAGGACTAGCTATATTAAATAAGACGCAGTAGAGAGCAAAAAGTATATGAGTATTCCGACGAAGACGGATTGGGAGCCACTTGAGATAAGTGCGGTATTCTGATACATGTTCATATTTGCGAAGTCCAAATATAAACCGAATACAGAGATTTTGGAGGCGCTCAAGCTTGTTAAGTTGCTCCTCGGTGATATCAAGGTAACAAATGCCAGCATAGTCGAGGATAGGGAGTAGTAAAGGTTGTGCAAGCGTAATTTTGGTGGCAATGGGTAAAAAGTAATTAAGCCTCCGGAGTGAAGCATAAGCTGCAAACATTTTACGGCTCACTGCATTAATTTGGGGTGCCCAAGAAAGACTTGAATCCAAGAGGATACCTAAATTTTTGACAACGTCATTATAAGGGATGGGAACTCCATTATATACAACGGGTTGTAGTTGAAATTTTTTTATTTTGCAAATCATTCTTGAACTGCCAATGATTATGGCTTGGGATTTTAAAGAGTTCACTGTTAACCCAAAAGAACGACTGCAGTCGAGAATACATGTCAGATCCTTATTGATACATTCCACTGCTTTGGGAAGATCTTCAATGGTTGTTTGTAAATATATATTTGGAGATCATCTGCATACAAGTGATAGAGAGAAGATATTTGGGATGTAATCGTATTAATAAAGATTGCGAATAAAAGAGGAGATAAGACGCCACCTTGTGTAACGCCAGCTACTCTATCAAGCCACGAAGAAAGTCTATCTTGGACACGAATACGTTGCCGGCGCCCATATAAATAACTATGAAACCAGGTAATTGCAGTTGGAGATATGTTAAGAGAACGCAGAATCCCTAACAGGATGTCATGATCAACAGTATTAAAGGCATTGCTGAAATCCAGCAACACCAATAATGTGACTTGATGATTTTCCATACCGTGGCAAATGTCGTCCGTGGTTTTTAATAACGCCGTAGTCGTACTATGACCAGACCTAAAGCCAGATTCGAAAGGGTTGGGGATGTTATTTCTTAAACAAAAGGAATTAATTTGTTGTTGCACTAGTCGTTCTCAGACTTTGGAAAGGAAAGGAAGAATCGAAATAAGACGATATTCAGAAAAACTTGAAGGATTTGCTTTTTTGGGTATAGGTATGATTTGGGCATAGGTAGGGAATGAAGATGAGGATATGGAAAAGTTTAAGATAAAGGTTATAATAGGTGTTAAAAAATCTAACAAGGGAATTATCATTTTACGACTGACGTCATCATTTCCGACAGCGTCAGAATGGATAAAGAGAATATGTTTCCTAATATCATAATCTACAAATTGCCTAAATACAAATGAGGAAAAGTCAGGATTGGGAAACGATGAAAGTTGAGTAAGTGTTGTTGATTTTGCCATATTATCCAAGTAAGAAACAGAAGAAAAATGCTGATTAAGCAAATTTAAATCGACGTTATTTGGTATAGGGCATGAACGTGTTTTCCCAACTACTATGGACCTTAAAAAGTTCCAAACACGACATGGATCTTCGTTTTGTACTGCGGAGTCGTAAATCTCTACACAACTTGTTGCATTGATTCCGCAGGAGTCTGTACTTTTCCCGAATCCTGTCATTCTTTGGATCTGACCTGTAACTCGACTTTGCGTTATTCTTCCTAACTATCAATCTTTTAAGATCTTCAGTCAACCATGGGGCTGGAGAATGACGTATTCGCACTGGGTGGACAGGAGCATATGTATCATAGAGCTAAACAAGAAATGAATTAAACAATGCTACCTGTTCGTCCACTGAGCAAGCCTTAGTTATAACACTCCAGTCCAAATTAGCAGCATCTTTTTGTAGCATTTCTAAATCCATTTCCTCAAAATTACGCTGCAGAAGTATCCTTGATTTCGCTTTCGGTGGTCTTACTTTATTAGATAGAAACAGGAGGTCATGATAGGAAAAGGCGTTGGCAGCACATTGACCAAATTTATCGACGTGGTCGAGAGAAGAAAGATAACCAAATCAAGGAGGGATGGAACACAGTTAGGAAAAAAATGAGTTTCAGAAAGAGGAAGAATATTTAAATTAGCTGCTTCTATAAGAGACTTAAGACGAAGAGATCGGGCATCATTCTTAAGAAGGCAAGTATTAAAATCGCCCATTAGCACTGTATGTTTATATAATGGGGTTAGCTCTTTAAGAAGGTTATCCAATGTGGTAAAATAGTCAACTGTGGAAGAAGGACTATAAAAAACTCCGAGAAGTAATTTGTTGTGCGAAAGAAGCACTTCAATAAATAAGTATTCCGCTTCGTTCTCAGCTGGAAATTGAGATGATAAACGAACAATGGAAAAAGGTATATGCGCACGAAGGTAAATGACAACACCACCACCACCCCGTGCAGTTCGGTCGTTGCATATTAACTGGAATCCTGGAATGGAATAGGATATGGATGGAAGACATGGCTTTAACCATGACTCCGAAACAAGAATTGCATGAACATTATCACTTACAAAGCTAGCTAACATATCAGGATAATGAGCCGGAATACTCTGTGCATTTATGGGAACTATATTGAAGTTTCTTAGAGCTTGAGAAAAATGGGAGTCAAAAGTATCTTTTAATGGAGGAATGCTCTCAAAACTGTCGTCATTACTTATTACATCGGATGCTGAAATGAAAGAATAGGAGCTTTGATTATGAACACTTTCACCAAAAGACATGTTATCTTTTACAAAAAGAAAAAAAAACAATAACTACAAACTAAAAAAGTATACTAATAACTACAAACAAATAAAAATTATAAACTACAAATATTTACATTTAATTACATCTATTAAGTGCAGTGATAAAAAACAACAAGTTAAAGATAATATATATCAAGGAATCAAGGCTGGTAAGCAGATAATTATTACATATATGTGTAACACATTAAAATATCCTAATTTCTATTTTTAAAATATAAATTGTGTTAAGACCCGATAAATTATTTTCTTAACAACGTACAACATATGTTTGTGTTGTACAAGTTCGAAGCAACAGCGCTAGATGGCGTATTACGATTTCTGTATCGCGATATAATAGTTCACCTGTTTTACATGTAGTGTTGAATGAATTAAAATGGTTGTTACCTATTCTCACCACTGAGTATTGTGTTTTATTTTTGGGCATTGTACATTGGTCCTTCGACTGCCGGATTAAGGTTAAAGTGGGGTTGACCTGTACGAAGTCCATCACGGCGCCGAACGGGCAGCGTATCGCTGTCAATGGTGCTTTAGCTGGCCGCAACGGGTACCGGCGCAGGAGCTATAGCGCGGGGAGCAGCCCCTGCGACGTCAACCGAAGCAAGTGGGAGGAAGCCCTCTTGTGCGACATCAACCAGAGGCAGAGCGGCCTGCCTACTGAGGGGAGGAGTTCTCCTGTGGCATCCACCGGATCGCGGCAAGCGCAGAGGGGGAGGAGCACCGCCGGTGTACACCCATGTGTCGTGTGAGTTGTGTGAAGATTAAACCGTGAGTACTATTTTGAACCTTATTATCAAGAAGCTCTAGACTTGTACAGTTTCAAAGGTAGTGCATGTGAAGTGAGTAAAAATTAGAAGTGTTTAGGAGTTAGAATATTTTCAACAAAAGTGTACCTACGGGGAATCCAAGCCGGTTTTAAGAGCAAATTTTATAAGTTAAAAAGACTTAGAATAATTTGTTACAATCTCAGACTTATAATTTTCGATGTCAATTTATCGCTTAGAATAATTTCGTGTAATGTTGGACTTGTAAAATTTTCGATGTCAAATTAACACTCAGAATAATCTCGTGTGTGTCGTCTTGGACTTGTAAAAATCTTTGTCGTTAACAATCAACTTAGAAAAATTTGCGTATCGTCGGACTTTGTAAAATTTTTTGTCATTTATCTACAGGGACTTGTATTTAATCTTAAGTGAGCGTGTGTATTGAGATATTTCCTCAGTTTGTTTTTTTGGATATTGCTATTGTTTTTTTTTTTTAATTTATAACTGTAAAATTTACGAAACATGGCTGACAATTATGTAAAGGTTCAAGAGGATATTGCATCAAAAATTAAAAAATCTCAAATAAATTTCAAAAAATCCCCTAAAGAAAGAATAACAAAATCGTATATTGAAACGCGTTTAGAATCTTTAGAAAGCAATTGGACTGTGTTTTCGCAAAATCATCGTAAAATTGTATATGAACTTAGGAAAGAGGACTTGGAAAAATCTATTTACCATACAGGGGATATTTATGATCAAACTGAGGAACTTTATTTCGAATATAAGACATTACTAAAGGAAACATTGTTAAGGTATAGTGCTGATAATATTGTAGAACCTGTTAATATAGCTAGCGAAAAACCTTCAGTTAGCTTGCCGAAAATTACATTGCCCAAATTTTCCGGGAGGTACACCGAGTGGGTGAGCTTCCGTGATTTATTCACTTCCTTAGTACACAAGAACCCTGGTATCGATGATGTCCAAAAACTTCATTATCTAAAAAGTAGTGTAACAGGTGAAGCAGAACAATTGTTGCGACATATCCCAATAACGTCGGATAATTATCAAGTCTGCTGGGAACAATTAGAAAGTCGCTACAACAATAAGAGATTTTTGGCTAATAATATTTTGAAGAGGTTAACTAGCCAAAAGGCTTTAGTATCAGAGTCCGCGGGTGCCATTAAACAGTTATTAGATACCACGAAGGAATGCTTACATGCACTAGAAAATATTGGCGTTAAAACTAGTGACTGGGACATAATTATAATTTTTCTCATTACTCAAAAATTGGATCCCGAATCCCGCAAGCAGTGGGAACAAAGGGTTTCCGATTCTGTTCAGGATTTGCCTAGTCTTAATCAATTTGAGGAGTTTTTGCAAAGTAGATTCCGGTCTTTGGAGTTTTGGATACCAGGGTTCAAAGGGTCGAAAAGGCGAACTGTACTCATGTTGCCACTACTTTAGTAGCTTGTGCTTTCTGTACTCTAAATCATAAGTTGTTTAATTGTAAAAAATTCTCTAAAGAAAGTGTCGATGCGCGTCGTGAGTTCGTTCAAACTCATCGTTTATGTTTTAATTGCTTCGGTTCAGATCATTCTGTATATCAGTGTACAGCGTCAACTAGGTGTCGACTCTGTAGAAAAAAACACCACAGTCTACTACATCCCAAAAATCCAAAATCAGCTAGCGATCCTAAGAGTGTCACGGCTGATGAGTCTGTGAATGAGGCTGAAAGAGTTAAGCCAAATTTACCACTAACCAGTGGTGAGCAATCAATTCCACAAGTAGTCACTTGTGTTTCAAACATGCTCGGGCAAGTCTTATTGGCTACCGCCCTAGTAAAGGTAGAGTGTCCTAAAACGAAATCTACCTTTGTCCTGAGATCTCTTCTAGATCAGGGGTCTCAGGCATCGTTTATAACAGAGTCTGCTGTACAAATGTTGGCACTCAAAAGGACTCCTGGGGCCAGTCTTGTATCAGGTCTTGGCAGTGACCAAGCGACCTTAGCTTCAAAGTCGTTTGTGTTTATAAAAATTCAGTCCCGTCTTGACCCAAGCTTTACAATTACTGTTAAAGCTCATGTACTCAGCAGACTCACAACCTTTCTACCAAGTAGTAAGGTCGTTGTTCAAGTGGTGCCCGCACTTCCGTCGAATATGTTGGCGGATCCTACATTTGATATGCCAAATAAAATCGACTTGCTCCTCGGGGCTGAGGTATATAGCCAGATTCTAATGGAAGGGATAATCAGGGGCCTGTCTAATTCAATGGTTGCTCAACGCACGAGATTGGGCTGGGTCCTATCTGGCAGAATACCCAGCCATAAGGGAGAAGTCACTGGTAGCGAAACGTGCATGAATGTAGTAAGTCTACACACCATGCAAACCAACGAGAACGAAATTCTCAAAAGATTTTGGGAATTGGAGTCCGAACCATCTCTTGGTATGTGCAACCGTTTGTCTCAAGAAGAGCAGAGATGCGAGGAATTCTTTACCAAATCAACAAGGCGTGATGAGACCGGTAGGTATGTCGTACGATTACCATTCAAAAGGGAACATCCACTATGTCTACGTGGTAATCTAAAGGATATAGCGAACAAACGTTTTCTGTTTTTGGAAAAGCGTTTATTGAAGGACCCAGAACTTAAAGTCGCATACTCAAAGGTTATAAATGAGTATATAAGTTCTGGCCATATGGAAGCAGTGAGTTCTAACGAACTTGCGAAGAAATCAGTATATCTCCCACATCACGCCGTAGTACGTCATGACAAGACCACAACAAAGGTGCGTATGGTTGTGGACGCATCTTGTACGGATTCAAATGGGGTATCCCTTAATAATGAGTTGATGGTAGGCCCCACACTTCAACCGGAACTTCGTCATATTGTAATGCGATGGCGATGTTACCCTATCGCTCTAGTAGCTGACACCGTCAAGATGTACAGACAAATAAGAGTAGCTGATGAGGACTTAGATTTTCAGCGCATATTTTGGCGCGAAAGTCCAGATGCTGAACTTCAGCATCTTCGCTTTTTGCGAGTTACCTTTGGCACCTCATCAGCACCTTATTTGGCTGTTCGATGTCTTCAACAACTAGCCCATGACGAAGGTTCCAAATTTCCATTAGCAGTGCCGAAAGTGCTGTACGAATTTTATATGGACGACCTGATGTCCGGTTGCTATACAGTAGCCGAAGGCGTTCAGATCTATGATCAGATGACTGCTTTATTGAAACGTGGGGGATTTCCACTTCAGAAGTGGTCTAGTAATAGCGTCGATTTATTGAATAAAATACAGACTGACACCAAGGAGTCCAATAATTCTCTGGTGTTGAAAACAGACGAAGTAATCAAAATTCTCGGCCTGAAATGGAACAGGGACACCGACGAATTCCAGTGTACCGTCGACCTCCCACCGCTCCAAGCTCTCGTTACGAAGCGTATAATGATCTCCGACATTGCTCGGCTCTTTGATCCATTGGGTTGGTTGGCGCCAACTGTCATCACAGCGAAGATCTTTATACAGAGGATATGGCTAACTGGAATCAACTGGGATCAAGAACTACCGTCATCCCTACTTAAGGAATGGGTAGAATTCCGCAACGATTTGCCCAATTTAGCTAAGATGCGATTTCCTCGATGGATTCACTCGCATCCAAACGATCAGGTCTGTGAGTTACATGGATTCTCAGACGCATCAAATGCGGCATATGCAGCAGTAGTATATGCGCGCATCGTGGATGCTCAGGGAAAAGTTCACGTAAATCTGATCACTTCTAAAACGAGAGTAGCTCCGATAAAACAAATCTCAATCCCTCGCCTAGAACTCTGCGGTGCGGTTTTGCTGGCGAAACTACTGAATGAAGTATCGGAGGTACTGAAAATACCTAAAGAACATATACACGCTTGGTCCGATTCTTCAATAGTTCTAGCTTGTCTCAGTAGCCATCCCAGTCGATGGAAAACATTCATCGCAAACAGGGTTTCTGAGATACTTTCAGTTATGGATGCAGACCAATGGTCGCATGTGGCCTCAAAGGAGAACCCAGCAGACCCTGCATCGCGAGGCTTAATGCCATCTGAATGTGTGACAAACCAGCTTTGGCATCAAGGCCCTGATTGGTTATGGTTTGACGTAATAAATTACGAAAGGAATATAACGGACACAACCCTAGAAGAGAGGAAACCAAAAATTAAGACCTACATGACGGCAGCAAATAATGAAGAAGATAATCTACTATCGAAATATTCATCCCTGAAAAAACTTACCCGAGTTGTGTCGTTCTGCCGTAGAGTCCTACACTGGAAGGAACCTAAAGAAAAAAGGAAAAAGATTAGTACACAATTAACAGCAAGGGAAATCAATGAATCGTTACTTTCCTGTATCAAGATGTGTCAGCGATTTTAGTGAAGACATCGGTGACCTAGAAAGGAAAAGAAAGTTAAAAAAAAAGGTAAACTTACCTCGTTGAATCCCTTTTTGGACACTTACCAAATTCTTAGAGTTGGTGGAAGACTACAGAGGGCGAACGTCGATAAAGATACGAGACACCCCATCATTCTTCCCCACAAGTCAGCTTTCACAAATTTGATAATCGACGAGGCTCATTCTAAAACGATGCACGGAGGGCCTCAAATCATGCTCAATTATCTTAGAAGTAGATATTGGATAATTGGCGCTAAAAGTCTCGTTCGTCAGTTTGTCCGCAGGTGTGTGACTTGCATCCGCTACTCGGCACAAACAAGCCAGCAGATGATGGGTCAGCTACCATCGTCACGAGTTACCCCACACAGACCTTTCCACAAGAGTGGAGTTGATTACGCGGGTCCAATTCAAATCAGACCTACAAAGGGTCGCGGTTATCGCTCCACAAAGGGCTACATATGCTTATTTGTGTGCATGGCAACGAAAGCCCTACACCTTGAGGTGGTCAGCGACATGACTGCGCAAAGCTTCTTGGCTGCATTCAAAAGATTTGTCGCACGAAGAGGCCATGTCTCTGACTTGTGGAGCGATAACGGCACTAACTTTGTAGGAAGCGCTAAAGAGCTTACAAAATTGTTTTCCGCAGAAAGGTCTGTTGTAGTGGCGGAAATACAGGACTGGATGTCCTCAAATGGTACTAACTGGCACTTTATTCCTCCCCACTCTCCAAACTTTGGAGGGTTGTGGGAGGCAGGTATTAAATCTGCCAAGTATCATCTAAAGCGTGTAATTGGAGATAGCACCCTTACTTTTGAAGAGTTGACTACCACGTTGTCTCAGATTGAGGCGTGCCTCAACTCGAGACCCATTTGTCAGATATCGAACAACCCTGATGACCCAAATCCACTTACTCCGGGTCACTTTTTAGTAGGCGAACCTCTTGTTCTCGTACCAGACATGAATTACGAAACCTCTAATATTAGTGCCCTGAGTAGGTGGAATTTAACCCAACGCATGGTCCAGGACTTCTGGCGTAGATGGTCCCAAGAGTATCTGACTCAGCTCCATCATCGTTATAAATGGTCGGACCAAGTTCCTGAACCAGACGTGGGAAGTGTAGTATTGGTCAAAGAAGACGATCTCCCACCACCGAGGTGGTTACTAGGTATCATCACCGATAAGCACCCAGGTTTGGACGGTCTCACGCGCGTAGTAAGCTTAAAATATAAGGGCAATATCATAAAACGACCAGTATCTAAATTAGTATTATTACCCAAAGATTGTGTTTAAATTTAAGATTTAATTGTCATAAAATAATAACCATTGTCAAGTTTCTTCCTTTGTTTACATTTTTTTTTATAAGAAAGTCTACATGTTCAATCACTACATTTTTATGTAACCATTCATTCATAGACTCAAGTATGCCTTTATTTATTGTTATTTTCTGTATCATTTTTATTGAAAGTTAATTTGAAATAAGAGCCTAATTTTTGTTACCTTTTTCGTTTATAAGTTGCCTAAAATCTAAAAATTGTTAATTATGGACTTAGTCCATGGCGGGCGGAATGTTAAGACCCGATAAATTATTTTCTTAACAACGTACAACATATGTTTGTGTTGTACAAGTTCGAAGCAACAGCGCTAGATGGCGTATTACGATTTCTGTATCGCGATATAATAGTTCACCTGTTTTACATGTAGTGTTGAATGAATTAAAATGGTTGATACCTATTCTCACCACTGAGTATTGTGTTTTATTTTTGGGCATTGTACAAATTGCACGAGACAGATCAAAACGTGTGTTACTTATTTCACTCCTACCCACGAACAATATAGAATATAGATTAAATGGGTCAATGCTTTTTTGACCCTTAAGCATTGACCCTTAATCTATACGTAAATTGAGCAGTTTAACATTCGAGGACGTTTGAGCGCGAAATTGAAGCACATTCGAGAGTCGTTGACAACTGTAGCCTTGTTTTATTGTGGTCGACGAAATTCGGTCCTTGTATTAGCCCAATGACAAATTGTGTTTTTTATTAAAATAGCTAGCATAGGTACATATTGTCCTCTCTGCCAGGTCGAAATTCGGTCACAAGTCGCAGTCTGAACGGAGAACGCATGGTCACAGGGGAGACTAAGGTATTTGACCCGGCTACCTTCACTTTTTGAATATAAAATAATGATTTCTTATATTTACGCGAACACTACACATTGAATAAAACTATTTTTTTTTACGGATTTTATCGCGTTTAATTAACTTATTTTATATTCCCGACGTTTCGGTTGCTTTCCAGCAACCGTGGTCACGGGGGACTGAGGTGATTGACGTCCCGATGTCAAAGTTAACCCGGAGTACCTTCAGCTTTTTAATTATTAATTTTGGTCCGATCTACGCAGAATGAACTAACTGTGTCTTGAAGTCTTACAGTGGTATGCTTGGGTTTAGTTTTAATTTTATGAATTACAGGATCCCAAGCAGGTGGTAGTACCCAGCCTCCCTCTCTATTGAAATTAGGATGTTTTTTAATTTCAATAGCCTCACGTATCATCCTTGGCAGGAATCGATGTTCTTTCGCGAGGACTTGTGGTTTATCAAATCTAATGTAATGACGGGGGCCGTCTAGGATATGATCACAAACATAGGTCTCCCTCATAGATTGCCTTATAGAGATTTTGCCTTAGTTGCCACGCTTGGCAAGTGGGTTGGTAACTGCAGTTTTTGCAACGAAGTTACTTATCGGACAGTACGAATTTGGCGGATGGGGGCTAGGCGACAAAAAGTGTAAGGTTGTCCGTCACGATCCCTTCTAACGTAGTATAGACGGCCTTGCCGGCTATAAGGAAGCGAGATGGAATATTATCCATCTCCCTCGCACTTTTTCTTATCTTGTCATGAAATAAATATTATATTGTTTTAAATGAAGCGTCATTTTAATAGACGGTAGTAATTAATTAATTTGTATTTGTTAATCAATAATATAATACGCGTATCAATAATAATATACTACAAAAATTCTATGGTGACGTGTGGATTCTATGTGTGATGTAAACATTGTGCTCCCGTAATTTATTTGTTTAAAAATAATTATTCAACTGTATCGTGTTAGATTTACCAAAAAAGTGGAGAAAACTGTTCAATACGTGTGTGAGAGTGTTATCAAGACATATAATATGCAAATTAGATTGCATTATTGTGAACCTTACGGCGAACTATCAACAGCAATAAAATCTGATATGTGCTATCTTATCCCAAAACAATACTAAATAAATCATAAATCTATTAATAAACAGTGAGACAAATAAAAACAGAAATATAAAACAATAAATACTTTAGAAACTTAAAGACTTTATATTTGTGATTTAAAGTGACGGTTGAAGAAAAATTTTCAAACAAATACAAAACGCTCCTATTGAATCCGTCACTTCATATTTGTTTGTAATAGAACCACTATTTTAGCAGAATAAGTAAGATGTAACGGTGGCGTATTGGCTACGCACTCGATTTGGTCAATTGAAGCCGCGAGATCGAATCTTCTAACCTACACAATTTGACTTTTTGTGAATGTTTTAAGTTTAAATTTGAATTCTAAACACTATAAACAAAACAAATGGTAACGGAGTGTGAATAATATAATATAACTCACTGGTAACAGACTGTAACGCGACACAAAACATTATACTCGTATAGTTGCACCATACTGCACACTATATGCGTTATAAGCCGGTGGTAATAAGTTCAAGTGTAACGCGACACAAAACATTATACTCGTATAGTTGCACCATACTGCACACTATATGCGTTATAAGCCGGTGGTAATAAGTTCAAGTCTCGCAGCTGATTGTACATATTTTTTTTCTTTATTACTGTTTTACTTTATTACTTGGAGCAAAATATGGATAAAAAAATAGCTCAGAAAATGGTCAAGTACCCTGTTTGCTGTAAATGCCAAAAGAAAATAATTAAAAAAAGGGATATACTTTGTTGTGTATCTTGCAATAATTTTTACGACATAACTTGTGCACAAGTATTGAGCACCAAAGTTAATACAATGGACAAACTAAAAAAGGAAATCTGGAAATGCCAAACGTGCCATGAAGCCAAAGCTAAGCTACCAATAGCGAGTGAAAACACCGACACGCTTTGCTCATATAACTTGACAAAAAGAAGCACTAGACATAAGGCACATCCAGTAATGCATAAGTCTGAAGAGGAAGAATCAACCAGTTCCGATGATGACCTACATAGCCTGCCAGATATTAGTACTTATGAAAATGACAGAGAAGAAGAGTTGTTAAAAGAAATCGCAAATTTGAAATTAGAATTAGAAAAAGCTCATAATGAAATAGAAAATTTAAACATGGAAAATACAAAATTACAAAAGCAAATATTAGAAAAGGAAACGCTGACTGTAAAATGGAAGAAACTATTTACTGAAGCGATGAGTACACCCAAAAGGCGCGCATCTCTTACAAATCGAAATACGGAAAGAAAAAAGATAACAAATCTGGACAAAGCCCACCAATAGAGTTAGATGAATCAAACTATAGTACTGTAGAAGTAGATAATACAAAAACGAATCTAATAGTAAATAAATCAAGATTATATAGTGAAAAAACTGAACAAAAGCCATAAAATAATCGCGTTATAATATTTTCTGATAGTATAGGATTAGCTTCAAAGATATTAGAAAAAACTGAGTGTCAAGCAATTAACAACTGTAAACCGGAAGCAGGATTTCAAAAAATATTAGAAAATTATGGTGAAAAGATTAAAGGTCTGGAAAAAAAAGATACAGTAGCAGTACTTATTACTAAATATGAAAATTCTCTTTATCATAATCAAAAAAAGTACATAAAACTATTAAACAATATTGTAAACCAGCCGGATAGGAAATTTAACATAATAATCACTGGTGTTCGTTATAATGGCAAGAACGACAATGAGATTTACCATATCAATGATCAAATAGTTAACATAGCTAAAGTCAATGAAAATATTAAATTTCTGGACCCGAATATGATATATGAAAATACAAGGAACTATAAATCGTTGAAAAACTTTGTTATAGAAAATGTAATAACAAGTATAGACCGCAAGTTTCAAGGATCATCCTCACTGCGTTTCATCAAATGCCAAGACGAATACCCTTTTTCAAGTGATAAAGGCACAAATTTTTTAACTGCGCAAGAGCCGATTCAAGAACGGTAATTCTTCATGCGAATGTTCGAAGTATACATAATAAATACTTAGAAATCGAAAGCTTAGCTAATGAACAAAACTGCGACGTGTTGTGTTTGACGGAGACGTGGGGTAAAAACCATCAAATACAGGCGATGTCTATTGAAAACTATACACTCTCGACATGTTTTAATAGAATAATTTTTGAACACGGCGGAACGGCGATATATGTAAAAAATACTTTAGAATATAAAATTAGGAACGACATAAATAAACTATCATTTGAAATGAATTGTGAATTAGTAGCAATAGAATTAAGATCCTCAAAAACAATAATCATTGCACTTTACCGACCTGACTATGATATGAGTCTATTCTTTGAAATACTTACAAAACTTTTATATAAACTTTGTCAAGAGAACAAAAAAATTGTAATAGCAGGTGACTTGAACTTAAATGTTTTAAAAATTGACGCAAATATTAAAAAGCTTGATGGAATACTTAAAAATTTTAATTGTAAATGGATATTAAATGAACCAACTAGAACCCAAACAAATAAACGAAATAAAACCAGTTCTACTTGTATAGATAACTTTATTGTTAATTTTAATGAATGTAAAGGATGTGTATTAGGTCAAAAACTTTCTGATCATAATGTAATTAAATTAGAATTAGTTAATCAAAAAAACTGTAACAATAAACATGAAACTTATATAGGCAGAAACTTTTCAAGGAATAATCTTGATTATTTTAATTATTTATTCAACAAAAATTACACTGGGATTAAATCAGAAATTGTAATGACTGATGACGCGAACGCAAGAATGAGAATTTTACATGAAGCGCTGCACCATTATTACAACATTGCTTTTCCGAAAATAAAAAAACAAGTAAGGAACAAATATAAAAAATGGACTACATTAGGTATAGAAACTAGTAAGAAAAACTTAATTAAAATGGAAATATTACAAGAGCACTACCCTACCCAACAGAGAAAATTGAAAATTAAAAAATATAAGAAATTATTACTAAAAACAATGATAACCGCAAAAAAATTACAATATCGTATTAGGATTACGAAGGCAAAAAATAAAATTAAAGAATCGTGGAATATTATAAATGAGCAGGTAGGGAAAAATAAACGGCAAAATATAAAATCTAGAATTGAATCGATAAAAAACGATAGTGGGCAAATTATTACAGAATCTCAAAAACTTGCAAGAAGTTTTAATGATTTTTTCTGCAATATAGCACATAGATTAACGAGTAATTTAGAAATTGACGCAGAAAATTGCATGAAATACTTAGATTACTCCAATAGGCCACTAACATCTATTTATTTTTACCCATTAGATTATACAGAGCTAAAGAACATTGTTAATAGCATGAAGCAAAAATCTACATTAGACATTTATAATATGAGCACTAGGACATTAAGAAATCTTATTAGAAAGAACAATAATTTATTCGAATTGATATTTATTGTTGTCAACTCGTGCTTAGCTAATGGCATATTCCCCGACGTACTCAAACCAGGTAGGGTTGTTCCACTTTTCAAAAAAGGGGATTCCACAGAGCTCAGTAATTATAGGCCAGTTTGTATATTGCCGGCTTTATCAAAAATATTAGAAGCCATCATAAAATCTAGAATTATAAGGTACTTTGAAGAAAATCATTTATTTACAACGGCACAATTTGGATTTAGAAGAGGAAGATCGACCGAAATGGCCATAAGAAAAGTAATTTATTTCATTCTGGAATCTTTGGACAGCTCGAATAGATGTGCCAGTATTTTTTGTGACTTATCAAAGGCTTTTGATTGCTTACGGCATGATGTATTATTATTAAAATTGCAGCATTATGGTTTTCAAGGAGCTGAACTGCATATGATGAAAACTTATTTAAATAACCGTAACCAAGTTGTTTCAGTAAATGACCAAACTTCTTCAGTGAGTTTTGTATCGATCGGAGTACCACAGGGTTCAATTTTGGGTCCTGTTTTGTTTTTGATCTATATTAATGATCTTGGTAATGCAATGCCAGACTATACATATTTAAGTCTATTTGCAGATGATACACATGTAGGTTTAAGAGACAAAAGTCTATCAAATTTAGAAAACAAAATTAATAATGTTATATGCTTGCTAAAAGAATGGTTTAGCGCAAATGGTATTATTCTAAATTCCGATAAAAGCATTGTAATGCATTATCAATCGAGGCTAGGCATTTATGGTAACTCGGCTACAAAAGAAAATGTATTTTTAGGGTATACAGTAGATAACACAATCAACCATAAAGCCCACATTGAAAAAATTTGTAAGAAAATAGCTAGCGGTAATTATGCATTGTTTAAACTCAAGCCATTATTAGATAAAAAGACACTCATATCTGTGTACTATGCCTATATTCATTCAATAATAAGGTATACCATTACTATTTGGGGTAATGCTACGGATATTATAAAAGTTTTAAAATGTCAAAAACAGTCTATAAGAATAATCAATGGTCTGAAAAAAGTAGTCCGGCAAGAAAACATTTTAAGAACGACAAAATAATGACAGTGGTTTCGCTTTATATATATAATAGTTTATTAGAGGTACACGAGGAAGTGTAGGGCGTCCCCCCCACTAGATGGAGTGACGACCTGGTAAGATATGCAGGAAGTCGATGGATGCAGGTGGCTCAGGACCGTGCTTTGTGGCATTCTTTGGGGGAGGCCTATGTTCAGCAGTGGACTTGTGAAGGGCTGTAATGATGATGATGATGATGACACGAGGATAAGGAAATACCAAAAAAGAAAGACGTAAATCAATACAATCTGCGTTATAATGAAAAACGTGTTCTACCAATGAATAGATTAATCAAAGTAAAAAAACAAGGGCGTTACTCAAAAATATTGATGTATAATAAATTACCAAAAAGTATAACCAGCCTAAACTATAGCATATTTAAACGAAAACTTAAGTATTTTTTTGAAAATAACCCAATTTACAAATTAAGCGAATACATGTCAATGCAACTCTTGGAATCATCATTCTTGTGCAAAGTGCAAACAAAATAACTTACCTAATTCTATTACTAATTCTATTACCTAGTACAATAATGTAATTAAATAATGTAATTTAACCTTATAAATTTAAGAACTTTTGTAACCAATGACTTGCCTGTAACGATTGTTATATTATGGCCAATAAATATTTCTGATTCTGATTCTGATTCAAAGGAACTCCGTTCCAACCGAGTGTTCCACGACACTCACGCATGTTTTTTATTGTTTTGAGTAGTTATCAGGAAGATGCTGCTGCCTATCTCTTGTTTATTTTCACACTGACGCCTCTTACTACATCCTCGGGACGATATGGTGTAGTGGATATTCTTACACCGCCTTTCTTAAATTAATTAATTTGTGGCGGGGCCGTCAAGTATATGATCACAAACTGCAGGCTTCCCGAAGCGTTGGTTTTCCACGTCACCTATACGTTCTTTTACGCGGGCTTTTAAAGGTCTTTTTGTTTGCCCTATATAACATATGAAAGACCATATTCACGTTGATCATGGAAAGCCGGGAATTAACAATAAGTACAATTAAATGCGATAAAATCCGTAAAAGTAGTTTCATTCAATAATTACTTATATTAAAATATTTTAAAGTTCAAGATTAAACTAAACTACTTACATTCTGTATTCGCCCCATGTTTGTACAAAACAAGACTACCACAAAATACAAGTATATTCCAACTGTTTCGTGTAATTGATGAGAACCAGAGACAGGTTTTACTGTTAACGAGGTATTCCATGTTAATCGAGAAGGGCCATACCATCCATGTACCACCAGGCTAACTGATTTTTATGCTTTTTTTTAAATCTACTTTTGCTTTAAAAGTATAATTTTTTCTTTTGAGTGAGATTACAAACGTCACTTACTCAAGATTAAAGTCGTCTAAATACTAACATTAAAAATTTCATCCCCTATTTTTCATTTCTAGGAATGAATATTTTTCTTCAATTTTACATACATCTAACGCTTAAGTATAGCTTATTTAATACATAAAATGCAGCCAAATGCGAGTCGGACTCGCCCTTGAGGGGTTCCGTAGCAGCAAGTAACATAATTTACGATTTATGAGGTATTAAAAAAAACTACTTACTAGATCTCGTCCAAACCAATTTTCAGTGGAAGTTTACATGGTACATCATATATATTTTTTAGTTTTATCATTCTCTTATTTTAGAAGTTACAGGGGGGACACACATTTTACCACTTTGGAAGTGTTTTTCGCCCAAATTCAGTTTAGAAAAAAATGTTATAAGAAAGCTCATTTTCAAAGACCTATTGATAGATACCCCACACGTATGGGTTTGATGAAAACATTTTTTTTGAGTTTCAGTTCTAAGTATGGGGAACCCCCAAAATTTATTGTTCCTTTTCTATTTTTGTGTGAAAATCTTAATGCGGTTCACAGAATACATCTACATATCAAGTTTCAACAGCATAGTTCTTATAGTTTCGGAAAAAAGTGGCTGTGACCTACGGACGGAAAGACAGACAGACAGACATGACGAATCCATAAGGGTGCCGGTTTTTGCCATTTGGCTATGGAACCCTAAAAAGAATCCTCAATTGCCCATAACATAGCGTTACATACATACAAAGAAAAATACTAAAACAAAACATACGGTCGTATTTAGAACCTCCTCTTTTTTTAAGTCTACTTAAAAGTAAAATATAATAGACAAAAGAAATTTGGAATTGACCATGTTCGTAGGAACATATTTTCTTTGTTGTTCACAGCGCTTTTTATGTAAATCTATACGCCACAACGCTACACCTGTCAGAACAATGCATGATATTCAAATTGTATATTGCCAGTGACGGCCCAGCGAGCTCTCGTTATTCGCAATTATGCGAATATTAGCATATTATCATTTTGTGTATGGTTTGAACACAAATATACTTACTTCATATGTAATACAACTAGTTAGTTTATGTTTTCTGATTTTCTTACTGCTGATTATTGCTTTTTTAGTATATAATATGTTAAGTAGAGTTATCAGCAATTACATAAAAATTTACAAGTGGGTATTTCAGAAAATGTGTAATTTTGACAAAATTTGCGAACTTACGAAATACTCCTGATCAGCTAGGTAAATGAATTGATAGCGTTCTATCTTCTGATTATTGACATTTTGCAGGGATATTATACTTTTAAAATAGATTTTTTAAATAATTGCTAAAAGAGTGGCAATATTATCCTCCATCCCAAATGAATCCTAAGTTGTCGGTGTCATAATCGCAATCAATTTTTTTTACCAACTCACAAAATGAAGAGTCAAAATATTTTTTTAAATTAGCTCAACCAGATCTTTATTAGCGACGCAAGGTTCAGGAACCTCAGGGAACGGGCTTCTTCAAATTTCAGAAGCTCACCAGCAAACACTTTACGTTGCTATCCACTGTCATTTTAGGTGAGCATGAATTCTTTGCATGAGTAAAAGGAGAATGACGGAGACGAAGAATCTTTGAGGAATGAGATGGCCGCCTAATGTTCTAATACTCACTTTTTATTCTTAATTGAACTCCATTTATTACAGCCTATCGAAATTCCACTGCAGAATAAGCTGTTTAGGTGGATTTTATCGCGTATCATTTGACTTATTTTTATTTATTTAAATTTCCGACGTTTTAGGTGCTTCATAGCAGCCATTGTCACGGGGTGTTTGACGTTCCGACGTCGTAGTTAAATCAACCTAAGTAGCACGTTTCTAAAGCCAATTATTAGACTTATTTTATAACTATTATAAGTAAAAAATTAGACTAAAGGTAATATGAATGACTAAATTTTATAACAATAAAATTTTCTTTAAGATTGGAAGTGATACAATAAAATTTTTAATTACATATTTTCGTAATTAATGTCCTCCTTGTCATCATCATCATAACAGCTCCCAAAATGTTAACGACCAAAGTTAAGCCTCCGCCAAACAATACCAGCACATGCGGTCTTGAGTCTCCTGCATCCATTCACTTCATGTATGTTATACCAAGTGGTGAATCTATCTAGTGGGGAACAAGTCTCCATTCTCCTAATCGGTACGACACTACCACTCGAGAATATTTGTTCCCCATTTGCCGACAGTATCAGTTACTCTAGTTCTACTGTCAATATCTCCTTTAAAATTGTAATGTGGACGTTATGTTACATAATCTTTATCCATGTGAGTCTTAAAACTTATTTTTTGAAATACACTATTGAGCTCATAAACAATAGTAACAAGGTTATCCAGAGATTCTGTCATTAGGACTATATTGTTATTTCATCGTATTTTAACCGGGGAAGTACCGTGCTCTAACAGAATGTTTCGTATGATGAGTGTAGAAAACTGGAGACCCTTTTTACTAGAAACAAGCCATTACACCTGAGTCCTCAAGGGTGGAAACGCATTTGCATTTTGATTCATATTTGAGGCTAAACGTACATAGCTATAAGCCACAGTATCCAATTACTATCAAGTATACTGTGCGCTCGTTTGTCACCCTTATTCTGTAAAAATAATCGTCAGCATATTGAAGGTAAGTGATGCATTTACCTCGTTTGTCACGCTTAACAAAGTAAGAGCGCTATCGGAGACAGACATTAAAATGAGTAATCATTCCTAATTCAATAAAACTGTTAAATGTAACTCGAATAAATTGACCTCAAAGTTCTCCATAGAGAGGTTATAAAAAGAAGAGTGCTTTATAGATGCTCCGTTAGTTTAAATTATCTTGAGCATGTATATCAACATTAGAAAGCCTTGAAAATGATTAACCAGATGCAAATTTACAAAGCGACTCGAATCACTAATGTTTATTTGAACGATACATATCATTTGACTTTATTATTATTAAACTTTTTTACTGCAATAACGCGTATTTCATAGTATACAAGCTTACGATTATTTCGGTGTTATAGAGAATATACCGAGGACTCATTTTGAAAAATTTATGATTATGTAATAATATACTTATGTTCAATTAAGAACATATTTAACAACATTTTTTTTTTATTTCAGATGCTGATCGATGGCTGTTAGTAAATGTAAGTGAAAGTAAACGTGAAAATGTAAATGTAAGTAGTTGTAAGTGAAATTTTAAATTTATATTTTTTGTTAAAATTTATGTAATACATGAAAAATATTTAAAATTACAATATAAGGACATCAATTTCATTACAGCCTGTGAAATATGAACTTTGTCATAGTTACCACGCTTGGCAGGAAGTTTGGCAACTACATTTTTTCATTACTATTAGTTGTTGAGAAGATGCTCGACTGTTTGCACGAATTATGAATGTGAAAGTATTTTGCGAATGAGTTTTTTTCTACTAATTAATAAATAAAAATATTGTATAAGGCTAATGACGAAACTAGCACACAGTCCACCTGACTGTAAGTGGATGCTATGGCCAATAAACATCTACATCTATCCTCGATTAAGGATCGAAATACAGATGCGTTGTCATACCTGGGGCCTAGGAATGCCTCGTTTCGAGTAAATAGGTTCTACACTCACCAAAAGAAACACGGCTTAAGCGGCTATTTCATGCTGGCCTTCTCTGGCCGAGGCACCCATTCTTGCTACAACCATAATATAGCCGAAGCCTGATTCGACCACGCAAAAACACGGAATAACATTTTAAAATCTTTTCTTTTTCAGTTTATAAGGGCATGCAAACTTTAAGTGCAAAAACAAATACACTGAAATGTCAAACCTAACTGCTAAATTCAAAATGTCAAGATAGTAAACTTGATTTTTTTAAGTTACCAAAAGATCTACAACTGCCACATTTAAGGCTTTTATGGATAGACTTTGAAGTTAATGGTTCATTATGCGGAACTGAAGACACGTAATAGTGAACGGCTACAGCGGACCGCATAAATATACCTATAATATAGGCATTCTAGTAGTATATACATAATATGTGAGACATTCTATCTTAGTCATAAGAGGTAGTAGTGCATTTGTAGACTTTTTTGTCGAATCATCTAGTAAATTCTAAACGCTGATTAGGAAAGAAACGTAATAACATTACGTAGCAAAGACACATCCTGCAGTTTTATTATAGCTGTAGCACGAATGGCTTCACTCGATCCGGGAATGGAATATAATGATTACTGTATTTCGTATAGGGTGAGAACTGAGGAATCTTTTTACAGGTAACAAGGCAAACTTAATAGAAGGTAGATTTAAATGTCTATGAGCCACAGCATCCAGTTTAAAACAAGTGGACTGTATTGTTACCGAAGGGAAACAAGCAGTGGAACACAATAATCTGTTTTTTTTTTGAGATGCAGTCTTCGCTTACCATTAGATAAAATGAATTCGATCACTTTTGAATAAAAACAAGAACCTTCTGACAGAATAGACATAAAAGTAAAAACCCACGTTATGCTATGATGTGCTTACCTTAAGATGAGCTATGTAGGTACTCGATCAACACTTGGACACAAATTATAATTTCCAAAACCCACTTTATTTCTTCCCACAAGTTATGAAGATATGAAGTATACATAGAAGTTTTTGTATGTACTCGAACACTTTTTAAAACCAATTACAACTTCGTAACAGAATTGACATAAAAGCAAAAACCTACGTTGTCAGTGAGATGGAAAATAAAGCGTACGCCTGAACGATCATCTGTTCACAGGAGTTCATGAGTACGTAAGAATTTTTTATTATCGTATAAGTCACACTCACATATTCAAATATAGCTACATCGTAGTTGTAGCACGAATGGGTTGGCACAAACCGTGAAGGACCACGCTCTTGCAGAACACCAGCTTAAAATACCAGCTCAATGCTGCTGTGTTTCGTACGGTGAGTGTAGAGAACTAATGTTACTAATAACGAGGTGTTCTGTCTTAGTTCTCAGTTGTGACAATGCGTCTGATTTTTGGTTCTTAAACGATAATGGATGTAGATGTCTATGGGCCACAGCATCTATTTACCATCATTCACAGACACAGTCTCAGGCACAGACCTCTTCTCTTTTCTGAGAGTGCAAGGAAGTGTCCTCTGGGCTGCCGTTGCATCTGCTTTTTGGCGGACGTCACTTGTATTAGAAATATTACGTTGTCGTCAATGCTGTATTATAATGAATTCTACGTGGTTCACCAGATTAGATTCCTCATGATTAAATAGTTGTCTTTGGTAAAATGCCTTCTATTTTCTTTATAGAATAAGAGTGACAATCGAGCACCATTGACGCTTAACGTGCGGTACACCGGATGGAAAATGGATACTATGGCCTACAAACATCTACATTTATCTTCGATTAAGAATCATAATGCAAAAGCGTTGTCACCCCTGATGACTAAGATGGAATGCCTTGTATCCTGATGACTAAGATGGAATGTATTGTTAAAAAGGGTTCCCGGTTCTCTACACTCTCCGTACGAAACACAGCAGTATTAAGGTTATTATTTTAAGGTGGTATTCAGTGAGAGCGTGGTCCTTCACTGGTCGAGCAAACCCATTCGTGCTACAATCGCTCTTATATTTATTATATTATGGTATGTTAATATAATTTGTATAAATACATATCTACGTCTTCAGCTCGTACAATCTCACTGCTGAACCTGGGCCTTTCCCGTTGTAGAGAGGAATTGCATACATCGTCACGCTTGGTAGTTGAGTTGACGAACGCAGTACTAGTCGTCTTGTACCTTTGACGCTGCTGCCCGTCGAAGGTCTGGTGGTGAACGGGATGGTTATACCGCGATCTATCAGAAGCCATAAGATTTTACTGGCCTTTCCCATATTACCTTCATATGACACTTTTCTTACGCCGCAACTACCACCATAAATTTATTATGTTAATATTAAATACAAATTTAAATATCTTTACAACAGAAGCACAAGCAGTTAAAATATTACCGTGCCAAAATAAATTATGCTACACGTCGTATGTGGTTCTCGGTTCGACGCTTTCGATTAAATATTCATTGAAATTTACACAAATCTCTGTGCCTCCGAGCTCAATACCTCAAATGTCTATTACTTAATTTATAAATGAAGGTGTTACAATCAACTACCCCTATTTATCGAGGCGCAATAATTTTCGTTGTTTTAACACGTATGTAACATTGTTAAATCATAATGATTTAAAAATAATTCATTACTATTTTTTATTTACATAAAATTTAATTATATACAATGTTAAAAATTTATATGTAAAAACGTATATTATCAAAAATTCCAATTCCCCATGTTATCATACGAAGATAGATGGCTGGGTATCGTCGCTGAATGGTTAAAATTTGCCTTTGTGCGAGACAAGAACCAGCCGTATTATATCCAGCAGTGACGACCGACACGCGGATACAGTTCCTTTAGGAACTGCACATGGACCCCACGGAGCGATAGTCTCTACAGCAAATGGCGCAAATATGTTGTCATCTTTCAGAGACTTATATTAACGCCACTTACTTAGTTCAGCTGCCTCTGATGTCACCCCGGCTCTGTATAATATTTTTCACTAGCGAAGTGCGAGCGCCCCGGCTTTGCACGGTTGATTTCTGAATCTCGACAACAACGCCATCTACCCGGTCTAATTGTGAATCTAATCCATACTCTAATCAACTTTATCACACACACACACACAAAATCGGTCCAGCTATTTACGAAAAGTTTAGTCACATATACACGGCAGAAGAATTATATAATATAAAATATGTATATTATACAAACTTTTTTCCTCAATCATTATATCTACTTATTGAAACTGCATCAAAATCACTTACTCAGTTTAAAAGATATACGCGTACAGACGGCGGGCAGCCACTTTGTTTTATACTATGTAAAGATAAGAGATAAAAAGTACAATCCGATTTTAATGAACTAAAAAGTACTTTTCTTCTTCTTTTCTAATCATCATCATTATTACAGCCCATCACAATTCCACTGCTGAACATAGGCCTCACCCAAGAAATGTCACAAATTATCTTCTGAGCTTTCTGCATCCATCGACTTCCTGCATGTCTTACCAGGTCGTCACTTCATCTAGTGGGAGGACGCCCTACACTTCGTCCACCGGTACGAGGCAGCTACTCGAGAACCTTTTTTTCCAATCGAGGGTCGGTTCTTCGAGCTATATGGCCGACCCATTGCCACTTCAGTTTACTAATCCGTTGGGATATGTCGGTCACTCTGGTTCTACTGCGAATTTTACTTTTTTAATACATAGTAGAAATAAGTATTAAAATTGGACTTTAGAAAAGGTTATTTGAAAATTAATTTAATATTATTTTAGTTTGTAGAAAACGGCTTTTACTTTTTATTAAAACACTTATTTTATGACCCTTTTGAGCAGAGTCAGGAATATCAAGTTGGAGTGTAGTCTACGTAGTTACATTAAAAACTGTATAACCTATTTTTCACCCTGAGAGGTGTAATTTTTCTTCAAAATTATATGAAACACCTTCCGTATTACACCGCACCTATAACTTATTAACGTTACAGCCTAACAAAAGTTGAGCTGAACATGGGCCACCCCCATAGATTGCCTCATACGGGGTTATATGAAAAATATATTTTTAGTTGTTATTAGAAATGCACTGCTGCCCGTCTTCTAACTTTTCCCCTCTGTCGCCTCTTACGAAACCCACGGAATGATATAGGGTCGTGAATATTTTGACACCGCAACTACACGGAAAAGCTATAAATTATCGGCGACATACCTTCAGGCGGATAGAAGTCAAGTACTGGCTATACTGCTAGAAAAATTCTCATTCGACCACAGACAATACCAGTTAACGTTATTATTATATGAAAGAAACTCATAATTTCCAAGCGCAAAAAAAAACGTTGTCTTTCTTCCAACATTACACAAATTTAAATAAATGCAAGTCCTTACCGCTCCCTGCTGTTCAAGGGCCGGCGAGTATTGTGAAACAAAGATGAATAGTCGTTTGTGATATTCCTTATGCAAAGATGCTTTTCATAGTAATTAAGATAAAATATATATCTGAAAAATTAACAATCATTTACACTATATTGCTCACAAACAGTGTAAAAACATTACCAATAAAATAAGCAAGATAGAAATAATAATTAATAATACGCGATACATATACATATACATATATATATATATATATATATATATATATATATATATATATATATATATATATATATTATATCAATTATAGCGTATAGAGTCCACTGCTGAACAAAAGCCTCCCTCATAAATTGCCTCATAGGAGGAATTTTTCCACATTTTTTGAGTTGTCATCAGGAGAATGCCGCCGCCCATCTGCTGTTTCTGTTTCCTTCTGTTCAAACGTTAGCAAGTAATATACTACATTGATAACTTTTAGTAAGATATTATATCATTATTAAAATTTACCTATAATTTTAATATATAGGCCTCGCTTTGTGGCATTCCTATGGGAAGGCCTATGTTCAGCAATGAACTTGAGATGAACTGTAATGATGAGAAAGTAATGATGAGAAAATAATGTGTAAGAAAGAATAAAATAATGTAATTTTCTTGCCTTCACTTTCAT
Source organism: Parnassius mnemosyne (assembly GCA_963668995.1). Lineage (NCBI taxonomy): Eukaryota > Metazoa > Arthropoda > Insecta > Lepidoptera > Papilionidae > Parnassius > Parnassius mnemosyne. The sequence continues at coordinate 5,731,514 of CAVLGL010000126.1, read as the reverse complement.
AACCAAGTTTCGGCATTAGCTAGGTAACAATGACAAAACTAACCAGAATACTGTTTTACCATAGTTTTTTTTTTTAATAGAAATAGGTGACAAACGAGCACACACGTCCACCTGATGGTAAGTGGTTGCTGTGACCCATAGACATCTACATTTATTCCCGTTTGCGAATCAAAATGCAGATGCGTTGTCACCCGTGAGGACTAAGTTGGAATGCCTCTTTTCCAGTAAAAAGGGTCTCCGGTTCTCTACACTCACCATACGAAACACTGCAGTGTTAAACTGCTATTTTACGCTGGTATTCTGTGACAGCGTGGTCCTTCCCCGGTCGAGCCGACCCATTCGAGCTACAACTATACTACTAATATAGCTGCAGTATGGCTCTATCACGTTGATAGTTTGCCACAACTTATGTACTTAACGTGTTAAACAAAGAGAATTTCGAAATTTACATACCGGTGTAACCCAATGTCGGTTACGGCTACATACGGCTTAAAAGAAAACTATACCAGACTATAAATTATTTAAAACGATACCACACATTGATTTATTCTCTAATAAGAACCAAAATTAGCTGTGAACAGTTCTCAAAAATGTTAAAAATTAATTAGCTAAGATTCGCGTAATAAAACGAAGTGATTTCTTAACTAGTTTAAAGAGCATACCGCCCTCTCTCAATTGCGTGCACTGTCTACATCACCACTAATCACATCACAATTACTCCGGGATTAGGAAGATTTGCCGAAATAATTTTAACAAACGACTCGTGCTTTTGACTTCGCTATCCGTCGGTAGTCTGACAAAATTAATTGTTTAGTTATTTGACAGCTCCGTGGCGTAGTGGCTAAGCAATGAGTTGCAGCGCTGAGGACCGCGGGTTCGAATCTCGTACGGACCTCGTAGGGGGGATATTTGCTATTAGCTGCCACGCTTGGCAGGCGGGTTTGCAACCGTAAAAGTTTTTTATTTTTTAGTTGCTATTAGGAAGATGCTGCTGCCCATCTCCTGGTTTTTTTTCTATCTGTCGCCTCTTACGACACCCAAGGAACGATATGGGCCAGTGGATATTCTAACAGCGCCACTAAGAGTCACATAACAAATTTTTCATTTTCAAATATGCGGGTTTTCTTTCACTGCCGAGCCTGCGCTAAATCAGCACTTAACATTTCAATTGACTATTTAATGAACTCGGTATTATCGTCGTGAATTCATCAGGGGCGATGAGTTTACATATTTATTCATTGGATCGATGGAAAGTGAATTATATAAACTGTACTGAAACTATATCAGCGTAAATTTAGGTCCTAACTAAAAGGCACTTACTATACCATACACATTATAGTGACATATATGTATCTATGCATATTAGGCTCTAAGACTTATTTTAGCATTAAGATTTAATATAGAATTTTTAACAAGCTCACGAACGCACAATCCACCTCATGATAAATTAATGCTGTGGCTCTTAAGCACCTATTTTTTAACTTCAATTAAGCATCAAAATGCAGATGTCGGCATCCATGAGGGCAAAGGTAGAATGCATGTTCTGTATTATGTTCTCATCAGTCACTATTCGAAACACAATTACTGTGTTATGTAGTATTATTTCAATAATTTACGTTGACAATTTATGAGAGCGCGATCCTACCCGGCAGTACCACAACGGTATAGTGTAGCTTTGCTGTATAATAGTTATCACTCTGGATTTTGAAAATATACAAACATAAGTCGTTTTATATTCATGATATTGTATGTACAAGAGCTATACTAGTTTTTCATTGTCATTCATTAAAGTATTAATGTAACGTAATTAAAATCTACGGAAGCAAACGCAATCTCATTAATTTAAGAGACGCGCTAAAATTGTAATTCTTCGTATTAAATGTAATATAAAGGTAGAAAGAATTATAAATTGGGCTTGCTTTCTTACAATATATTTTAAAGTATTTCGCGTATTCATTATAAATGATTTTTAAAAATATTCCTCTACTAGCAGAACCCGCGACTTCATTCGCGTAGAACGTCAACAAAAAGCCTGCAGATCTATAGTAATAGTAGTCTATGGACAAGTAGTTCAACTATCGAAAAGTCTACTTGAAACTCAGTTTTTAGCTATTTTATCTTAAACTATGTACTATATAGGAAAATGTTTACAATAAATATAAGAGATCTAGTACTAAGGCTGGTTTCGGGGCGGAAGTCGTCGTTGCCAAAGTACACGAGTTGGGATTAGAAATAGCGCCTCACAAGACCGAGGCCCTATGGTTCCATAAATTACCAAGGAGCAGGGAACCACCCGACTCGTGTATCCGCGTGGGTGGGTCTGAAGTCAGAGTGGGGAGGTATATGAAGTACCTAGGCCTCCACCTGGACAGTCGTTGGGGCTTCGAAGAACATTACGAGTGCCTAGTCCCCCGGATCGAAAGGGTAGCGGGTGCTATGCATAGACTGCTGCCCAATATAGGGGGACCGACAGAGGAAGTACGTCGCCTCTATGCGGGAGTTATACAATCCGTAGCTCTATATGGAGCGCCTATATGGGCAAAAAGGCTGGCCATCAGGCGCTGTAGAACTAAAATCTACAGTGTTCAGCGGAGGATGGCCATACGGATCGTACGAGGATACCGCACAATATCCTTTGAGGCGGCGACAATCCTGGCTCGCTTTCCACCACTAGATATACTGGCGGAAATGGATGCGAGGGTGTATGTTTGAATCCGTGCCCTTCGTCAGAGTGGTGGTAGTGAGCCAGAAGAGGCGCTCGAATCAATTAAACGGCAGGAGCGACAAAACGCTCTGGCGTCGTGGCGCTCTCGAATCGAGGAGCGCTATGAACGCAGACCCGTCATTGAAGCAATCCTGCCGGTCTTCGAAGCCTGGATGCAGCGACGAGCAGGAAGACTCACCTACAGACTTACTCAGATAATTACCGGGCACGGGTGCTTCGGTGATTATCTGTGTAGGATTGGACGTGAGGCAACGGCGGACTGCTTCCACTGTGGTGGACGGGACCAGGACTCCGCTTCCCACACACTCGCAGTATGCCCAGCGTGGGAACGGGAACGGACAATCCTGGTAAACCGCATCGGACGGGACCTCTCCCTGCCAGCAGTTGTGTCGGCGATGCTGAGCGGTGATTCTGCGTGGAGGGCCGTAGCCACCTTCTGTGAATCTGTTGTGATTCAGAAGGAGGCTTCGCGCGGAGACGATGTCACCAAGGCGTTCGTTACGGCCCTCCTCTTAAAAATGGTGTTCCCCTACCAGAAGCGGTTGCAGACGCTCGGGGCGAGGGCCTCGAGCGCCTAGTTATGTAACCCCCGAGGAGGACGATGTCTCGGAAGTGGTCTCGAGACATCGTGGAAGCACTGCGAGGGTGCTGGGGGCAGAAAGTACTGCCCCTGGGACGTGCTATTAGTGAAGCAAAGCGATGGAGGGGCCCCGGTTGCGTTCCGAACGGAGATCCCGGGACCCCTCTTATACGCTGATGGTGACCACCGTGGGGTTTTAGCCGGTAGGTGTCCGGCATAACCTTTTGTTGCCCCCGCAGCAGAAGGTATCCATGAGGATTTCCCCACGAAAAAAAAGTACTAAGGCTGGTTCGATCTCCTTTTTGTAATTTTAAGTGCTGATTTACCACTTGTACGGCTGTTATGGAAAACATAAACATAACATAAACCCAGAGAGCTTAGGCATAGACCACAATAGAGTTAAGATCCCCATTTACTTTGTCCTGCATTCACTTGTCCTTCTTTATCCTTTACATGTCTACCAACGATTTCTGCTAACACCGTTTGTGTATTTAGAATACACAAACTCATCCAATTGCCCTACCAACTCCCCTGCTATTTTTATTTTTTTTATTCATACCATTTTACTTTCTTCTCTTTCAAAATATCATCATTTTTATCTTACTTGCATTCACTTATTATATATTAATCTAACAATTATTCGCTACTCGTCGACGACGACGCAAATATGAATTGATTGTAGGCGTACGAAAGGCATTTAACGGTTGACTCACCCATTCTTAACCAAAATTCTTCAATATTCAAAATTTTCAAGCAACTGTCTATAAATAGATTGAGCAACCACGGAGAAGCTACACAATCCTGTTTGACACATTTATGGGTGCTAAACCAGTTCAAGGAGGCCCTGTTGATTTTAATGCCTGTATCAGCCCAGCGCTCAAACCAAAAGAGTTAGTACTTGCCACAAAGTAACTCTGTCCAATCTGTCAAATGCCTAACGAAAACGATAACTTCGTGAGGAGACCTGCGTGATTGAGAAATAAAAATGTCTGCCAACGCACATTATAGCAGCGTAGCAGGCAATCCATAACCACTCTAACCCCTAAAAAAGAGAGGCCTGTACACAGCAGTGAAGTATGACGTATGAAGGCTATTTTCATAACTTGTAACTCACAGATTACCAGCGTAAAGTAGCACCCTTAGGCTTCTTATTTTTGTATGGTAAGCGTAGAGAACCGGAGACCCTTTTAACTGGAGCGAGGCATTCCATCTTAGTTCTCAGGGGTCATCATAAAGAGGATATCGATAGGATCTTAATCGAGGATAAATTTAGTGTCTATGGGCCACAATATCCACTTACCATCAGGTGGACTGTGTGCTCATTTGTCACCCTTATTCTATAATTTTTTTTGTTAACATATTAAGCCTAATTGCGAACGCTGCAATAATATAAACACAAAAGTGATCATCCATTGGGATGAATAATTAATGAAGGGCTTTTGCTAATTAGCGATCTAATATGATCCCTATTGTTTTGTTTGAGGGTAAATTTCATGAACTATTACATAAGAAATACCAATGTGCTGTTAAATGGGGAGGAGTTGAGTCTTGTGGATACCACTGTTTTTATCGGTATTACTATTGACGCGAAACTTCAATGAGGCCCCCATATATCTAAATTAGCAAGCAGACTTAGTTCTGCAGCATATGCTGTAAGAGAGATTAGAAGTCTCACAGATGTTGACACAGCTAGATTAGTGTATTTTAGTTACTTTCATAGCGTAATGTCTTATGGAATTTTGCTATGGGGTAATGCGACTGATATTGAAGCTATATTTGTTTTGCAAAATAGAGCCGTTCGGGCGATTTACAACTTAAATTGTAAAGAGTCCCTCAGACTAAAATTTAAAGAATTAAACATATTAACTTTGGCATCGCAATATATTTATGAAAATGTAATGTATTTACATAAAAACATAAATAGCTTTAATAAGAATAAGGATGTGCATACTTTAAACACTATGAACAAACATAAGCTTGTAATTCCAGTTACTAGACCCCACAGAATCGGTAATTCATTTATGGGGCAATGTATACGCTTTTACAACAAAATTCCAGAACATATTCAAAGTTTGTCAATAAACAAGTTTAAAAGTTTTATTAAAGAAAAACTGTACAAAAAGGGTTATTATAATATCAAGGAATACATGAATGAAAATAACCCCTGGGAATAAAGTGATCGCCACCATGCTGGTTCTATGAAAAATTATTTAAAAATTGTATAAACGAAATTATGTTTGAAAAAAAAAAGTCCCGCTGGGTTTCTCGCTGGTTCTTCCCAGGACAGAGGTATTTTCCAAACCAGTGGTAGATAAAAAATGACTTTCAATAAGAATTATGTAATAATCCTTATTGAATAAAAAAATATTCTATTCTATTTCATTCTATTCTATTAGAGGTATTCGCTATTTTACATAAAATTTGAATATGAATTACTATTTTAATGGTCCTTAATATAAATTCTGAACATTAATAATGTTGATTATTAGTTTTAAAGAATACTGATGTTAATTTATGAAATAAATATTGACGACTACCTAACGCTGTGACTGAGTATTTGGCTGCAGCATTGTTCGGTCTTGGATTCAAATACCACACGGAAGAATTATTTTTCATTACAAATAATTGTTTCGATCTGGATGTTTTGTCCGTATGCAAATAGATATACTCGTAAAAGCATAAGAAGAATAAGAGCTTTATCGATCTTTTATTTATTATTAAACTGAAACAAGCAATGGGCAGCATCGCAGAATTGAAAATGTCACAATAATAATTAAAAATAAAGACTGCAGTTACCCATACGCTTGTCAATTGCAAACTATGATTTTAAATAGAAAAAAGGTGACAAAAGAGCACACAGTCCATTGATGCTGTGGCTAATAGACATTTAGATTTATTCTCGATTAAGAATCGAAATGCAGATGCATTGTTATCCCTGAGGATTATGATAGAATGCCTCGTCTCCAGTAAAAATAGTCGCCGGTTCACTACACCTACCAAAAGATATACAGCTTCATTATGCTGCTATTTTAAGTTGGTATTCTATGAGAACGTGGTCCTTCCATTCGAGCTGCAACTACAATACAGCTGAAATTATATATCAAGCATTTAGATATAAAACTTATAATTGTCTAACAACATTACTTTTAGGCAAAATGAAATAAGGATTTTTGATGTGAATTTTTACTTCAATAAATTAACAACACAATAGTAAGTAGCGCTAATGCTTCAGTGATACATTGTAATGATTATAATATACGGGCTGCTAAACCCGAATCCAGCGCTCGTCGTTAGCAGGTTAGCAAATCAACTAGACCGAAAACTAATTCCAGTTTCAAAACCAAATCACTGCAAATTATGTCTGAATTAGAAATTAATATTCAAGTAAGGTGAATTTATTGATTTTAATAAAGCTAATTATTTCTTTTTTATTTCATTTCTTAATTCCCGAATTTTTTAGCCATGGTATCCATGGTCTGGAGGGAGTGAGGTGTTTCAGGCCATGATGTCATTATTAACGAATTCTACCTTTAATGCTGCTGATGCCACGCCAGAATTTCTCAAGCAACTGGATCGACTTCTTAATAATTTATACGCTTTATATAATTTGAAAACATTTTTATGGTGATTTTTGAAAGTAGAATATAGAAAAATAGGCTTGGCTTTCCATTGACGTCCGTCGATTTAGGGGTTAATATTTTTTTTACATAAAGGTTACAATATTATAAGCATACACGCAAAGTTTCAAATTATTAAAATTATTGAAAATCAATTATTTTTGCAATATTTATGTCAATTCCTACCGTAAAACTGACGCTTTTTTGTATTGTCATGTCATCATGATTCTTTCCGAAGAAGATGACTTCAAAGAATTAATTAAAGCAATACAATCATCATCATTATCATCATTACAGCCCTTCACAAGTCCACTGCTGAACATAGGCCTCCCCCAAAGAATGCCACAAAGCACGGTCCTGAGCCACCTGCATCCATCGACTTCCTGCATGTCTGACCAGGTCGTCACTCCATCTCGTGGGGGGACGCCCTACACTTCGCCTACCGGTACGAGGCTGCCACTCGAGAACCTTTCTTCCCCATCGGTTGTCGGTTCTTCGAGCTATATGGCCGGCCCACTGCCACTTCAGCTTACTAATCCGTTGGGCTATGTCGGTTACTCTGGTTCTACTGCGGATATACTCATTTCTAAGTTTATCATGCAGAGAAACTCCGAGCATAGCCCTCTCGATAGCTCGCTGAGCGATACAATATGTGTATAAAATTGATTGATAAATTATGTCAAAGAACCGAATTGATTGACCCCGACTCCACCTGGTACGAGTCTGTCCTACCCCTAGAGTGTTTTTATAGAGCCGTAGGCGCGTAGGGGAAGCAGCCTCCGCCTGCTATAACAAATAGTAGGCATCGGACGAGCCGGAACGGCTGAGGCTGGTCACCGAAGGCGACCAACAATCCGAAGCTGCGGATGCGAGGAGGGATGCCTGCGATTTGTTACGCAAAGGCGTAGACGCTGCTCTTCCCGCAGTGCCGGAGACATTGCGGTCTCAAAAAAATACAGAGGGTGACACAGGTAGCGGAGAGGGCTGCACACTATTCGCAAGAACGATAATGCGCCAAAAACGTCTAAACGTGAATTTTTTTCAACATTTACCGTGCCTTAGAGGTAAAAACTAAGATTTACTGAGTGAATGCTCGTAAAAGTCCGAAATAAACGATTAGCATAGAACACTTCGGACTTTTACCTTATGGACTTGGTAAATCTTAAGTTTTACTGAAAAATCTTAGAATTTACCGTAGTTCTAGCTTTAACAGTAACATATATAATAGATTGTGTACACGCCCTGAGCTGCCTCAACCAAGGTAGACTGGACTAGGGCTTATCAATAGCCCAATCGACGGGCAGCAGAGGACGGGGCTCAAAATCCCTATGGACAATTGACCTATCATACTACATAATATGGAGAATGCTAGGTAAATAAATAGTACGTACCTGGATCCGAAGCTAAGACCGCATTAAGGCTCGGTCAGGCCGTAGGTAGGTGTATGTGCATGTAAAGTGGTGTGTTAGTAGTGTTTATTTATGTGACCTGGCCCAGCTGAGGTGACCGGGCAGCGGCCTGGTCCCATGCTGCCCCACAATGCTGCATCACTCCAGCAGGCGTCACCAAGGGACAACTTCTTTCTTCATTTCACTCTCAGTTTATCAACTTTATTGTACATTTAACTAACTTCAACTCAACTAATTCAACGTTCATCGTAAAATCAAACAAGTGATATCCAACACAAGTTACGAACAGTAGTTCAAAGTTCAATATTGAAGGTTCCGGATTCATTTGTCACAAAATTACAAATAGGGAACTAACGCGATCTCTTCACGAGTCACAAAGTTCAGCGTTACAAACAACAACTAAATTCCTTCGTTCGATATTAAATACTACGCCGCAATAATAATTAAAAATCAACCTAGTTGACACGCAAACTAACTACAAAGTCAACACACAAAATGCTCTTAACGCGACGGTACAATTAAACAATGATTTCCAAAAACAATCAACCGGGCTACGCCCTCGAAATGGAATGCGAGCTTCAATTATAGACCGTATCTCTACTCGGCGCGCGCGCAAGTTTCCACGTCACACAAGTAAGTTAAATATTGCAAAATGCACTTCAACACGCGATCACTATATAACTTGCGCAATTACTATCAAACGAAATTACTTTAATCAGTCAAATTCGATACAAGCCGCTTGTCACGAACTTACAACTTAGACAAACTAAACCAAGGCGGTCTTCACGAAACCACAATTCAGTAGCGAAATAACGCGCACAAATACTAAAATCTAGACCATAAACCCAAAAAAACTGGTCGCGCGAAATATCTTTGCAGCGTTCTCCAAAATACGCTGATTGCCCTCACCGCTGCTCTAAAGCTACTCGTCTTCGCCCACGAGCGCCAAAACACCGGGAGGCCGCATACCGCTGCCCCCTCCCCGCGACGCGCGTGTCACCTGACACATCGGGCGATTCGCTAAGTCAACGCTATTGGATGGCGTTTCAAATAACCATTTTTGGGCCTAAACAGATAGTATAAAGTAAATATTTATATTATATGTATATCTATATATAATATATTTGTGTACTTATGTTTGTATGAATCTTAGTATGTAGTAGTAGTAGTTATGGTAATATTGTGTAGACAGATATTTTTAATTTAGCTGTTTGCACTTTGCAACCACAATATCTTATCTGCTTCACCTGGAGCTAGACTGGCAGAGAATGGCCTATTGCACGAATTCCGACTTTTTGTACTTAGTGTGCAAATACATCATAAATAAATAAATAAATATTTTTTTAAATCTTATTTTACAATAACATATATTTTATAATTGTATATAGACTCATGGTAATATGGCTTTAAAATTTGGAGTTTTTCAGTGCCCCCAAGTAGTAACATTTTCACAGACATTACTTATATGACAGACATCGCTCTCCGCCTCCATGGAAATAACATATAAAAAATTTCACTTATATGGCCACCGCGGCTGTACTTAACTAAGCTTGTTCTCGGCGTCCTATTTGGGCCGTATATCACAAATAATATCTGAAAAGAGTTTAGGACATATGGGCACCGCGGTCATTCTTGACGAAGCGTATTCTCGAAGTCCAATTTTGGCTGTATGTTATAAATAACATGAACAGTGGAAAAAAATGAAAATGTGTCAAATCACACGACCTTCAAAGCCAATTTAAAGGCGTATTTCTTCAATGGTTGCCGTACCCGTATGACATGCGTCAAACTGTTGAAACCAAATCTCCTGCGGATCAATTAAAACCAATTAAATTGTTAATTAAGGACAAATTAAATCAAGGTAAAATTATTATATGAGCCCTGTGAAGTAACAGACAAAGTAAGAATAAAGCAAGAATATTAGTTAAAAATGTTCTCACATCAAAGGAGCCTTCGTATCTGCTTTCTACGTCCTTTGAAAACTCATTTTTTAATGATGTAAAAACATGGTACAAACGTAGAGGTGTTAAAATAATTCCAAAATAAATGTTTCTTTAACCGTGTGGTAGCAGCGTAAGAATATCCATTACCGCAAATCGTCCCGTGGCTATCATAAGATGCGACAGAGGTTAACTGGAACAGGATATGGTCAGTAGCATCTTTCTGACAGCAACTTAAAATAATAAAAGACAGCAGTTGCCAACCCGCCTGCTAAGCGTGGCAGCTATGGCAAAATCCTCCGAATGAGGCAATCTTTGGGAGGTCTATCTTCAACAGTGGACTTTTATAGGCTTGTACGTGCGAAACGATTGAAAAAAACATGGCGGTTTCGCTTATATTATAATAATTTCACTTATTTATTAATTTCAGTATAAAGTGTAAACGTTCCACTGCCTTCTCTTATTTACGAGATAGTTATGGAGCACTTAGTCCGCATCGCTACTCCTGTTAGTGTTTGCGTACTTCACTTGTCCTCGAAATATTTCATTCTTTAGACATACAGGTTTCTTTAAGACGTTTTGCATCACCGCCGAGTATAGATGTAGATATTTAAATCTATACTCGATTAAGAATCAAAGTCTATAAAGCTTGACGTGCTCAGCAGAGCGGGACAGTATTTCATGCTGGCACACCGCCTGCAACTTTATAACGTGCAGGTTCGACCTCACATGGAATACTGTTCCCATCTCTGGGCTGGGGATCTCCAGTGCCAGCTCCTTTCAGACTACATCCAGCGCAGAGCATGTCACCGAGTCCTCTCAGATAAGGTCAATTTACTGCGCTATGCAGATATGTTGCATCTCTTAGCATTTTCTTTCGCATCTTTGGATTAATTCGAGCCGCCAAATTTTACAAACGCACATCGCGGCAAAACTATCGATACCATTCACACGATTTGGATGCTTGGCGGTCCACCTCTGTACGTTTTACAAGGAGTTTCCTTCCTTGTACGACCTCTCTGTGGAATGGTTTATCACCAGTGATATTTCTGGACCAACACGACTAAGGGACCTTCAAGAAAAGAGCTTACACCTTTCTAAAAGGCCTGCCGGCTTTTTATACAGCCATTATATGGCTGCTGCATGGCTTTACCATATATGTTTAACTTAATTGGTGCCAGCGTGGATCGAATACGGATTGCTCGCGTACTGTGAAATGCGACAAGCTCTTTTTCCATGAGCTACCACAATTCTCTTAGTGTAATTGTACCCAAAATTTTTTATGGTTTTTTATGGATGGTCTATATAGTTTCTTGGTATTCTTGTATTAGGAGTCTGCTTGCTCCAACGAAGTTGTTGCCATTATCACTATAAATATGACTTTCCGGCGGCCACTGAAGGGGATGGCTGCCAGACGGCATTCCCCGTCTGGCAGCCATCCCCTTCAGTGCCGCTAAGTTATGACGTTGTTAGGTCCAATACTAGTTCTTAGTGCACGGCTTGGGTTGCCATGCACACGATTACCGCTACATATCCCTTCGTACACTTGATATCTCGCCCTTTACTGCTTTTGATCATGATGAAGCCGGTATAATCCAATCCTGTATGAGAAAACGGACGAGGTGTGTTATTTCTGGCACTAGGGAGGTCACCCATAAGTTGATGCCGCTTGCTTGTTTCAAACCGCCTGCATCTTTCACACTATCGTAAGCGCTTCTTAGTGGCCCTGTTGCCCCCTACGATCCAGTACTGCTGACAAATAAATGATGCTGTTAGTCTTTGATCCCCGTCAAATGTAAGACTGTGGGCTTCATCTATGATCAACTCCGTAAGATGAATGATGATTAGGTGCTTCCGTTCCATGCTTATCTTCGCGTTTTTCAGTCTACCACCAACTCTTAGAACGCCTTCTTCATCTAAATAAGGGTTTAAGTTTACTATCTTGCTCTTGGTATATACGCTCTGTTTTGCTTTAAGATCTTAAATCTATTGCGAAATCTATTCTTTCTAAACCTGCTTGATTATTATTTGCTTTACTCCTCTGATTTCTTCTAATGTTAAGTACGATGTCATCTTGATTTTCGTCTTTATGAAAAGGTATACCTAGGCTACGACGTGGATCAATTTATTCAATTTACAGTATTCCTTGATAATTTGACCCAAAATATTCATTTCTTGATCTTGGTGTATCGAAATAATTCATCTTCTTTACCTTCTTTTGTTCTTCATTGTTATCATAACTTGTTTCTTCTTGTTTATCTTGATAAGTAGGCATCCAGCTTGACCCCTGCCAACACAGAGAATGATTCAATAGTTTTGTAGCAGTTAGGTATTTGCTTGCGTAGTCCACTGGGTTGTGTTGGGACTTACGTACCGCCAGTCTTATGCGGGAATAACGTCGGTAACTTGCTTGACTCTGTTCACTACAAAGGTTTTTCACCTGCTTGGATCACCCTGCAGCCACCCCAGTAATGCTGTGCAATCAACCAAGCCGTTTTGCTTGATTTCGTAATTTTCTCAACTCTTTTTTACCTTGGATATTAATTTTGCTAACAAAACTGCGCCGCATAATTCAAGTCTAGGTAAACTTACAGTTTTGCTGACCGACACTAACCTTGTTTTTGCTGCGACCAGAACCACTGTATTTTGGTGTCCACAATTTATTTTTCATTATATATTACGTAAGCGTATGCTTTTGTTGACGTGTCGCAAAATCCATGTTACTCAATAAAATTGGTTTTATTTGTATTGAGCTATCTTTTTACTTGAATTTTTTCGATGTTATGAATATCGTCCCTGATTTTCTGCCACTCCAAATTGATGTTATCAGAAAGTATAATTATCATTCCAGTCGATGTTAGATAGCCACGTAGATTAGAAAAGTAGCTTTAACTTGGTAATTAGTGGTGAAATCCAGCCCAGAGGGTCCCAAGGAGTTGATATGCTTATCTTATCGTAATAAGATTCTCTTAGTGTTGCTTGTCTAACGAGCTTGTATTTTGGATTTGAAAGTGAACGAGTCTTGTTGAGGGTTCCATCTCAAACCTAAGGTCTTCTTAGATACAGTAGACCTCAGAACTCAAAACTCTCATCTTGATTGGCATTTTCACAGAATTCAACCACTTCCTGAGATTAAATCCGCCTGCTTTCAACAGTTTGATGAGGTCATTCTTCAACCCTTTTGCAAGGTCAGCGCATTGACAGCCATGGATAACGTCATTTATGTACAGGCTATTCCATAAAACAGAAGCTGCTTGAGTCTTAGTGTAGTATTTTTCTTCATCATCTGCTAACTGCTTCACAGTTATCATTACTAAGTATGGCGCAGCCTTGATGTCATATGTGACTGTAGTGAGTTGGTATTACTGCAATGATTCTGCTGAGCCATCTCGCCATATTATTTCGTGGTATTTTTGGGGTGCTTCATTCAACAAAATTTGGCGAATAACATTTTCTATATCAGCTGTGTATTCAAACTGATATTGATGCCACTGTAAAATTACTTTTTGGAGATCTTGTTGTAGATTTGAGCCTTTGTGCATAAGATCATTTAGGTTCAACTCTGTCGAAGTTTTTGCCGTTGCATTGAATACAACCCTGATTTTTGTAAATGTTGACTCCGGGCGCTCGACAGAATAGTGCGGCATATAAAAGTCCGATTTCTTGTTACCGGTAGCCGGTTTCATATAATTCAATGCTAGCTATTCTTGAATAAATAATTTATAATTTTCTGCGGTATTCTTTTGTTTGGTGAAACGTCGTTCCAATTGTTTGAATTCCGCAATTGCCTTTTGCTTCGATGTGCCCAACTCTTGCTCAATGTTCGACTTAAGGGGAAGTTTCACTTGGTATCTTCCATCCTCGCGTCCTTTTGTTGTTGGTTTATACAAATCAATGCATGCTTGATTTTCTGAAGTGAGAGTAGACTCTTAAATAATGTCCTCGATCTCCCAAAACTGATGGATGTTTTATATATTATTCATCAAAACATTGCACTTTAGAGTAATTTGATTAGCGCTTCCACTTAATATCCAACCAAATCGCGTTTGTTGGACCAAGCTGTCTGCCTACTTATCAAGATAATCAAGAAGAAAAAGTTATGATACCAATGAAGAACTTGACCGCAGCGTAATCAAGGCGAGTTGACGCCCTCAGTCCGATAAATAATATCATAAACGCGTCGATCCCTATGTCGTCTATAGTGAAACCATTAACGACCGCCAAAAAAATTTTCGGACTTAGCATAACAACTACAAGATTTGAAAGAGCAGGAGGTGTTGACAAGTAATGTACCATACCATTATGAGCATCATTATGCTCTCATATACATCATGATGGGAGCAGTAATTATCGGCGAATGCGACAATTAGGGTTAACAAGAGCCGACTCTCCGGCAGTACCACCGGTGGAGGACCGCACCACGGTTTACCTCTCCTCGGCCCGAAACAGCATTTGTGAAGAAGAAACTTCTGATCATAGTGTTCATGTTACCAACCAGCTAGACAGTGTTTATGTCGTAATTGTAAACAGGTCTAAGTCACCCGTAGCAACTCATAAATCTTTTTAAAGCACTCGTGATCAGCATCCCGCCCTCTTCTGGCGGTCCGAAGCTTGTATGGTGCAACGCCGTGCATTCTCCCGCATCAGCATTTTAGTAATTAGACACTTTGCACGACTGATCTCGTTTATTAATATTCTAGATTTTTGTGTTGTTTTTTTTACCTACCAATACGATCGCGTGACTCAAACTTATATTTTTACCAAGTTTCGTATATTGTGAAATCTCAATAAATCTTAATTTTTTCTCAAGATTGTGTTTAAATCATACATCATCTAATCAAGTAAAGGGTGTATTATAACAAGACCAAACAAACTGTGACACTGAACAATGTATGATTGACTAACAGCGCGTTTAATATTGTTTTGCAAATGCGTGACTACATTAAAGAACATATACAACTTTAACGTGTTCTTCTCTGATAAGGGCTATAAGGAGAGCAATGTTGCATTTGGTATTCCAACGGCTAACGGGTACATATTAGGTCATAAAAACTCAAATTATATATTGGGTCTAGCTTTATTTGCATCGACTCTCGATTTCAATGATGAATGAATAGACCGTCCTTTATTTTTCTTTTTTTTTTTTTTATAGGAGAGGTGGCAAACGAGCATGCGGCTCACCTGATGGTAAGTGACTACCGCCGCCCATGAACAACCGCAACACCAGGGAAATTGCAGATGCGTTGCCGGCCTTTTAAAAAGGAGTAGGCTCTTTTCTTGAAGGTCCCTAAGTCGTATCGGTCCGGAAAAATCGCTGGTGGTAAACTATTCCACAAGGAAGTTGTGCGAGGAAGAAAACATCTTCTAAATCGCACAGTGGTGGACCGCCAATCATCCAGATGGTGTGGATGGTATCGGGAGTTCTGCCGCGATGTGCGTTCGTGAAATTTGGCGGCTGGGATTAATCCGAACAATTCCTCAGAGCACTCCCCATGGTAAATGCGAAAGAAAATGCTAAGAGATGCAACATCTCTTCGCAGTGCCAATGAGTCGAGCCGATCGGAAAGAACTCGGTCGTCGACAATTCGAGCCGCTCTGCGCTGGATGCGGTCAAGTGGAAGAAGCTGGCACTGGGGAGCCCCAGCCCAGAGATGGGAACAGTATTCCATGTGAGGCCGAACCTGCGCCTTGTAAAGTTGCAGGCGTTGAGCCGGCATGAAATACTGTCCCGCTCTACTGAGCACGCCAAGCTTTTTAGAGGCCAATTTGGCCTTCTCTTCCAAGTGACCACGAAACTGCACGCTACTCGATATGTCGACGCCGAGGATTCCGATACTGGCTGAGGCAACAAGGGGAGTACCTTGAAACTGAGGAGATACGACAAAGGGGTTCTTTTTAGCGGTAAACGCGCAAACTTGTGTCTTCTGAGGATTAAACTGGACTAGATTTAGTCGCCCCCAATCCGAGACTTTGTCCAGCAAAGACTCGACTTCAGACACAAGTTTGTTCCGGTACTCAGTGACGTTTTCCCGAGAAATATTGGCACGGCCGGTGTATAGAGCATCACCAGTGCTGTCATCCGCATAGCAATGAATGCTACCGGCTTGCAACATATCATTGATATGCAGAAGAAACAGCTTTGGTGATAGCACGCAGCCTTGTGGAACACCAGCGTTAATAGGCTTGTAGTCGGAGCATGCACCCTTGATGCTCCGATCTGCAAGAAAGCTGGTGATCCAATTGCATAATTTCTCGGGAAGCCCATAGGAAGGGAACTTCGAAAGAAGCGCTTTGTGCCAAACCCGATCGAAGGCCTTCGCTATGTCCAGACTAACGGCCAACGCCTCCCCCTTGGACTCTACTGCCTCCGCCCATCTATGGGTCAGGTAGACCAGAAGATCACCAGCTGATCGACCCCGACGAAAACCGTATTGGCGGTCACTAATCAGCTGGTGATCCTCAAGGTACCGGATGAGCTGGCAGTTAATAATGGATTCCATTATTTTGGAGAACAAGGGGGTGATGGCGATAGGCCTGTAATTGGACGGGTCTGAGCGGTCGCCTTTTTTAGGGATCGGGTGGACAAAAGCTGTCTTCCATGATTTCGGGACTACGCCTAGGGAGTAGGAGTACCGGAAAAGACGCGTTAGTACCGGTGCCAACTCCGGAGCACACGTCCTCAGCACAATTGGGGGGATTCCGTCAGGCCCACTCGACTTGTGGATGTCAAGGGAGAGGAGTGCTCTGCGAACCGAGCGCTGTGAGAACCGCACATCCGGCATGGAGCACTCACACCGCGGGATGGTCGGCGGTGTGTTCCCCCCGTCATCAACAGTCGAGTTGGACGCAAAAAGGGAGCCTAAAAGGTCGGCCTTCTCTTTTGCGTCGTGGGCCAGTGAGTCGTCCTCCCTGTGCAGAGATGGTAGTAATGGCTTACAGAAATTCCCTTGGACAGCCTTGGCGAGAGACCAGAATGCACGGGTTCCCGAAGGAAGGCGAACTAGTTTCTCGCCAATTCTGCCTATGTGCTCTGACTTTGCCTTGGCAATAACTCTTTTGAAGGACCTGGAGGCGAAGTTATACTTCTTTTTGAGTATGCTGGTGTATACATCCCGAGTCACCGAAGCCGCAGCCCAGGCTTGATAACACTCCTGCTTACTGCGTAATGCAGTCTTACAGGAGCGACCAAACCAAGGCTGAGATCTGCCTCCGATGGGTACCACAGATGATGGAATAAATAGTTCCATTCCCAGCAGCACCACATCAGTCACAGAGTCAGCAACAGCGCTGGGATCATCCGGCGAGAAGCAAACCCGCCCCCATGGGTAGGAAGCAAAGAAAGACCGCATTCCGTCCCAATCCGCCGACCTGTTATGCCAAACACGGCGGCAACCTGCAGAACGCAACCGCGAGGGGAGCGTGAGTGGCACCACACTACGGATCAGACAATGGTCCGAAGAGCCAAGAGGGGCATCGACGGAAACCTGATATCCGTCCGGATGAGAGGTCAGCAGAAGGTCCAACAGGGAAGGTGTATGATCCTCAACATCTGGAATCCGCGTAGGCGATGTAACCAGTTGTGTCAGACCATATGCCAAGGCAAAGTCATAAACAGATCTCCCCGCATGATCGGTTAAACGTGAACCGAGCCGAGTTAAAATCGCCAAGGATCACGATCTCTGCGGATGGGACCTGTTGTAGCAAGGAATCTGCAGCCATTTGGACGTGGTCGATGAGTCGGTCTGTTTCGGCATTACCGCTATGGGACCTATAGAGGCACGCGTAGACGCGCGGATGGTCGTCGCTGTCCACGCGTAGCCAAAGGATGGACAGGTCCGAAACTTCAAGACTGCCGAGGCGTCGAGAACAGATGTCCTCTCTGACATACACGCAAACTCCAGCCCGAGGCACAAAGGAGTGCTCCAATTTGTACCCCGGGCAGGAGAGATACGAAGTATCAGCCGGAGAGGACACCTGCGTCTCGGTCAGAAAGAGCAAGGCCGGCTTCGCCGTCTCAAGATGGTAGTGGACGGCGTTTAGGTTCGAGTGAAGTCCCCTGATGTTGCAGAAATTCACGGATAGCGTGGCAGGGGTCGCCTTGGTCTTGTTGCTCAGTTTGCCCCGAGCAGTTTTTGTGTTGAGCGAAATTTTGCCCCCCCCAGAATACGCGGGGCAGCCTGAGCACCCACGCTCAGGAGTGGAATAGCATGGTCGTGGATGCTCAGCGAGGGATTCTCCAGGGGTACTGGTACCATCCTGGGGTAGTTTATGACGTAATTCCGCTACCATGTTGATGGGGGGGGGGGGAATTGGGCCTCCGGTCACCTGCACTCACCAGACGAAACGCGGAAGCAGAGCTTCCACTTCACGCCGGTATTCTGTGAGGTCGTGGTACTAACCCGGCTCGAGCCGGCCCATACGTGCAACAGCAAAAGCTGCTGCAAGGCTCTACCACCGTTTATCCCTAATTTTATCCCTTTATCCCTAATAATACTTTTACGGGGCCCATAAAATTTTTGAAACTAAATGTAAAACTATAACCCTTATTATAAATAGCTGAGAATAGATTATGATAATAAAAAAAGAGAAAGTGTTCCGCATGGTACGACTCTTTTTATTGGTTTTCCATGTAAGTCCTCAGGGGTGACAAAGTGTCTGCAATTTTATTGCTGCATGATTGATTATATATATTAAAGGCTGTAACTTTAACTTGGGGACCCTTTTAACAAGTAACGAGGCATTCCGTCTTATTACTCAGGAGCCAAAACGCATCTGCATTTTTAATTTTTAATTGAGGATAGTTATAATAGGTGCATATAAGCCAAAATGTCCACCTACCGTCAAGTGACTTTGAGCTCGTTAGTCATACTGATGCCCAAATACTCAAACGATGCTCAATTTAAAGCTACTGTAAAGTCTCGTGCTGTCTCTATTTCTTTAAGTTTAAGTCAAACTGACTGTGACACCACGAGTCTTGACGACGTCTTAAAATTGAGTAGTATTTGAGAGTGTAGTGCCATCTTATTCCTCAGGGCCCATAACGCGTCTGCATTTTGATTCGTAATTAAGCACTAATTTAGGTATCTATCGTTAACATAGGTTTCGCGATTAAACTGTGTAGTGGGGGGAGGGAGGGAGTATAAGGATATCAACTACCTCATATCGTCCCTTGGTTGTTGTTAGAAGAGACAGAGGGAAACTGAAACATAGGATGGGCAGCAGCATCTTCATCATCATTATTAAAAATAATGCTATATTGTTTATTTGAGTTTTTCAGATGTAAGATAGTGTACCTTCTTGCCAGGACAGAGGTTTTTTTCGGAACCGAAAATGGTAAATGTAATAATTGAGTCACACATGTAATCTATATTGAATAAAACATATTTTATTCTGTTCTATTCTTCCATGGGTTTGATATAGTTAGGGTCGATATCACTAACTAAGAATTAAAAAAATAAAATAGGCCAGGGTTGAAATTTCTTGACTTTCGTAAATAGTGAGATATACTGACAAGACGGTCGTGAGTGCATTTTTCTTATTTGATGCAACAGTATTTGAGAACATCTCGAAGGCGTCGTGTCGTTGAAATTGAAGCGAGTGACTTGTTTGTAACCACAATAGCGGGCTGAAAAATTGATCACACTTCAGAATTGAGTTTTACATTTCATATATTATCTCTATATATTATATAATTTTCTGTACGTGTGTTTGTCACTGAACTTTTTGATTTTGATGAAATTATGTTTTTGATTGGGTCCCTGGCTGATTTCGATTCACAATTTGACCCGGTAGGCGGCGCTGTAGTCGAGTTCCAGAAATCACGCATGCGAAACCGGAGCGGGTCGCTAGTTATATCTATGATTTGTGAATTGTAATAGGATTTTCTTGTTTAGTTACTCATTAAATACCTCTCAACACTTATTAAATTAAAATGTAAAGTTACTGCCTTTTTACATCCCACAGGTCTCCTTTCCTTTCTCAGAAAGCAAGAACATGTCCGCTGCATCGCACTAATGAGTAAACCTTTGAGTAAGAGGGGGTTTAGAAAAACCGCAAAATACTTTTTATTACTTAATTTTATTTACTGAATGCTTTTAGAAAGTTTCGACTCAATCGCCCTGTAATATAAATAAAAAGTTTCATACAAACTATAACAACCTATTTCAACCTCTTAGGGGTAAATTTTTCAAAAATCCTTTCTTATTGGATGACTACATCATAAAAGGCAGCAACTATCAAAGTTTTAGATTTCTACATCTAGCGGTTTGGTTGTGCGTTGATAGATGACGAGTAAGTCACTCAGGACATTCTCTTTTATATATACATAGGATAAAAATTTGGTAACCCTACGCACGAGAGCCATTCCCATGTCCCACAAACATAATCTTTGCATAGTATAAAACAAAGTCGCTTTCCATACTTCCCGCCGTCCGTAAGTTTAGATATTTTAAACTACGCTATGGATTTTTATGTAGTATTCATCAATATAATGATTCAAGAGGGAGGTTTATGTGTATAGAGCATGCATACTATATAATATTCTTTTGCCCGCGTGAATGTGACTGAACTCCTCCTAAACGGCTGGACCAATTTTGTTGAAAATTTGTGTGTGTGATTAAGTTAATTAGAGAATGGTTAAGATTTACAATTGGACCTGGTAGGTGTCGTTATTGTCGAGATACAGAAATTAACCGTGCGACGCCGGGGTGAATCGCTAGTTATACAACTAAATAACTAAGTACATAAACAAGTAAAGTTGACATGCGGTAACTAGGTATATGTGATGGTTATAGACACTTAGTTACTAAATCAACAGTGAGAATTGAGGTAAAATATGTTGTGAACATTTTTTTACTAGAATTTTATTCAGGCATAAGGGTGAAATATTCTGAAAGCAAAGTCAAGCACTACCGTCATTTTATGAACCGACAAATTGCATGACCCCAATTAAAATCAACATAGTTGGGTTTTTTTTTTATAGGATAGGGTGACAAACGAGCACACAGTCCACCTGATGGTAAGTGGTTGCTGCGGCCCATAGACATCTACATCTATCCTCTGTTACAAATCAAAATGTAGATGCGTTGTCACCCGTGAGGACTAAGATGGAATGCCTCATTTCCAGTAAAAAGGGCCTCCGGCCACCTGCACTCACCAAGCGAAACGCAGAGGTAAACCTCTACTTCACGCTGGTTTTCTGTGAGGTCGTAGTACTACCCCGGTTCGAGCCGGCCCATCCGTGCAACAGCAAAAGCTGCCGCGTGGCTCTACCACTGTTAAAACTGGGTGCGTTGAGAACGTTGATTTTTTTACAGTACGTAATGAAACGTTAGAACTTGAGGGTAGATGGTGATGTTTAGATTTTGAAATATTTTTTTTAATTTAATAGAACTTTTAACCAACATGATAAACGCTAAAGTGGATGTATTTATGTTCTATTTTATTACCACGTTTTTATCAACTCGCTTTCCTGTACGTCGGTTCGGATCGAATATATTATTTAATTTTAAACTTACTTTTCGATGAGTCAGATATTTGGAATTTAGAACATAGCTCAGGATTGTATTGCAATGGAAAAATATAAAAAACCTGATATATTACAAAATTTTTATCTATAATCCAAATCGTCAGAGTAGTTTTTTGTAAGTTGTTAAGTTTAAATGTTGCCACCCTATCTCTACATCCAAGTTTTTATGTTTTTAATACACATAAATATCCCTTTGATAATCGTTATCACTGTTAGGTACGAGCTGGATTATATTCCAGCGGTAAAAGTAAAAAAAATTACATTCAGTACGAATTACATGTAATCTAGATTGAATAAAAATTACTCTATTCTATTTTTTTTCTATTCTATTCGTGAAGTGGTCGTGTTGTAATTAGTATACCATCTCACATAGGTATCAAAGTTGTGAAAGTTAATTAGCTAAGATCCGAGTGAAAAATACAGAGTGTTGAAGAGTATGTTTTTAAATCTTTAATGTTTCAGTCAGTTGCATGGTTCAACACTTTTAGATTAATTTTCTAATCTCAAATAATTGTGAGTTACCATGATGTCGCCTTGTACCGGCGACGAGTTGTCGTAAGAGGCGAAAGAGTGGAGAGGCCTGTGTGTGAGTTTTAAATGTGCCAAGGGAGCACACAGTCCACCTGATGGTAAATGGTTGCTGTGACCAATATACATAATATACATCTACATCTAACCTCGTTGTCTATATACGCGCGGCCCGCAGCTAGCGATCGTACCAATACCGAACAATTTACAACACTTGTCTAAATACCTAATTTATCTACTTAACCTTCTATTTTGCCACTCTCCTTGCCTTCGCCTAGCCACTTTAATTCCAATTCTCAGATTAAATAAACCAAATACCTAGTTTGATTCCCCGCTAATGAAAAATTTGCTTAAATGAAGTGTTTACAAGGATGAAGTCATGCTTTTTTATCCATCGTGTAGGTATGTTTATTATTCTGATGTATTCAGTTATGTATCTTTTCAGATCAGTTCAGTACTAAGTTATTTAAAAAAAAAATAGGTATGAAACAGCTTACCGATCAAAATCCTTCGTGGCCTTATGAGACTCTCCAAGACACATTAACATGTGCCGTATTCACGAGCACTATAAACGTACTCGTTAGGCATTATTAAAAGTAAACAAAAAACTCAAAACGTAACAACGAGAATAAAAACAACAAGTAATAACAACAAGAATTTAATAGACATAACGATTGAAATATCGCTCAAGCACATGTGATAGTTAACACAGAACTGTTTAAAAACTAAAATTAATAATCAATCCCGCCAAAACAAAAGCCTACCGTTAAGTGCGTGCATCCTAACGTCCTTGCGGCAAGAACTTTGACACTTTAAACATTTCCACAGATCGGTAAACCGTTACGACATTGCCAAAGATTATTTTTTTTATAAGTTTAGTTATCCCTACGAGTAGTCTTCATAATATGGAATTTAGAAGTTATGGTTATCATTTCTTCGCCATTATTTTACATCCAAAATTTTATGTTCTTCAATATACATAAATGTCTTTATTGATAATCGTTATCACTGTGCCAGGTACGAGCGGGATTATATTTTGGCGGTAAATGTGAAAAAAAAGACTTTCAATGAGAATTACTTGTAATCTGGATTGAATAAAAATTACTCTTATCTACTACTATTCTATTCCTGAAGTGTGTCATGTTGTAAGTATTAACTATAAAAAGCCCAAAAAACACATCACAGCCCCCGGGTGATAAAAGTATACCATCTCACATAGGTATAAAAGTTGTGAAAGTTAATTAGATAAGATCTGACTGAAAAATAAAGAGTGTTGAAGACTATGATTTGACATCTTAAATATTTCAGTCAGTTGCATAGTATGTATGAGTTACCACGATGTCGCCTTGTACCAGCGGCGTAAGAGGACCCACTACCGCAGATCATCCCGTAGATGTCGTAAGACGCGATAGAGATTGTGGAGAGTCTAGTGCGTGATACTAAGCAACACTATCATTACTGCATTGACAGAAAAAGTGTAAGAATAGAGATCGGTATTGTAAGATGGAAATTTAAACACTTCTTTAGTAGGTGTGCGATCTGCAAAAACCTGTAGAATGGACAAAAGATAAGCTATTATTTATATAGCGCAGAGTAGAATAATGTGGAATATTGAAAAGGGGACATTCGATTGATTTTTTCTACCCGGATATTGGTTTAATAATTTTCACTTACAAAATATAAGATTTTCTAAAAATAACTCCGGATTTTATTAATTATCTGAAATACGAAAGTGAAAACAAATAGTAATATTGTTATGGTAAACTAAATCATAGTGGTTCTTCGTGAGTTCTGGCCGAATGGTAACGGCGTAAGAATATCCATCATCTCATTTCGTCTTGTGAGGCAAACGACTATGGGAAACACCAAAATAATCATATAGGTATATAATAATACGTGATAGAGCCATGCTTCAGCCATATAATGGTTGTAGCACAAATAGACCGGCTTGACCGGGAAAGGGCCATGCTCTTACAGAATACCAGAGTTAAGTAGAAGCTATGTTTTGTGTGGCAATTGTAGAGACCGAGACCGGAGACCGTTTTTGTGGAAATGAAGCATTCCATCTTAGTCCTTTCAAGTGTTAACGCACCTGCATATTGATTCTTAATTGAGGATAGATTGAGATGTCTATGACCACAGCATCCATTTACCATCAGGTGCATTGTATGCACGTTTGTCACCCTCATTCAATAAAAAATAGCGTCCAATAGATGACGACATAATAGGTATTTTGTTTACGTCAGATGTTAAATATCCAGAGCAGTCAAAGTTGTAAGACGTCTGATACTGCCATCGTCAAATATTCAGCTAAATGTTACTATTAAGACAAATTCTTCATTTATCAACAATTTTTTTTATAGGAGAGGGGGCGAACAAGCATGCGGCTCACCTGATGGTAAGTGACTACCGCCGCCCATGAACGTCTGCAACACCAGGGAAATTGCAGATGCGTTGCCGGCCATTTTAAAAGGAGTAGGCTCTTTTCTTGAAGGTCCCTAAGTCGTATCGGTCCGGAAAAATCGCTGATGGTAATCGATTCCACAAGAAAGTTGTGCGAGGGCGAAAACTTCTTCTGAATCGGACAGTGGTGGACCGCCAATCATCCAGATGATATGGATGGTATCGCGGTTTTATGGACGCCGAGGAAACAGTAGCTGCGTTTCGAAATGCCGTCGAGGAGACTTCTAAGGACGAGTGGGCAAAGTGCTTTTCTCAGTGGTTCCATCGGATGCAGAGATGTATTCATGTAAATGGACACTTATTTTGAAGAGTTATAATAAAACTAATAACTTGCCAGTTTGTTCAGTTTTTGATTTTCTAAGAACTTTCAGTGTCGATCTCATAGCGGTTTTTTTTACCTTCCATGCAAGTCCTTTTATTGTTGGGTATAGTGAGTTTTATCGCGGTGTGCGATGGTGAAATTGAGCGGCTGGAATTAGTCCGAACAATTCCTCAGAACACTCCCCGTGGTAGATGCGATAAAATACGCATAGAGATGTAACATCTCTACGCAGTGCCAGTGAGTCAAGCCGATCGGAAAGAATTCGGTCATCGACGATTTGAACCGCTCTGCGCTGGATGCGGTCAAGTGGAAGGAGCTGGCACTGGGGAGCCCCTGCCCAGAGATAGGAACAGTATTCCTTGTGAGGCCGAACCTGCGCCTTGTAAAGTTGCAAGCGGTGAGCCCGCATGAAATACTGTCCCGCACTGCTGAGCACGCAAAGCTTTTTAGAGGCCAATTTGGCCTTCTTTTCCAAGTGACCACGACACTGCACGTCAGTCGATATATCGACACCGAGGATACCGATACTGGCTGAGGCAACAAGGGGAGTGCCTTGAAACTGAGGAGATACGACAATCTTCTGGGGATTGAACTGGACTAGATTCAGTCGCCCCCTTTTTGAGACTTTGTTCAACAAAGTCTCGAATTCAGACACAAGTTTGTTCCGGTACTCGGGGACATTTTCCCGAGAAATATTGCCACGGCTGGTGTATAAAGCATCACCAGTGTTGTCGTCTGCATAGCAATGAATGTTACTGGTTTGCAACATATCATTGATGTGCGGAAGAAACAGCGTTGGTGATAGCACGCAGCCTTGTGGAACACCAGTGTTAATGGGCTTGTAATCGGAGCATGCACCGTCTACTACGACCTTGATGCTCCTATCTGCAAGAAAACTGGTGATCCAATTACACAATTTCGCGGGAAGCTCATAGGAAGACAGCTTCGAAAGAAACGTAAACCCGATCGAAAGCCTTCGCTATGTCCAAACTAACGGCCAACGCCTCCCTCTTGGACTCCACTGCCTCCGCCCATCTATGAGTCAGGTAGACCAGAAGATCACCAGCTGAGCTTTCTCGACGTAAACCGTACTGGCGGTCACTAATCAGCTGGTGATCCTCAAGGTACCGCATGAGCTGGCTGTTAATAATCGTTTCCATTACTTTAGACAACAAGGAGGTGATAGGATAGGATAGCGATAGGCCTGAAGGCGGATCTGACAGGTCGCCTTTTTTAGGGATCGGGTGCACCAAAGCTGTCTTCCATGAGTTCGGGACTACGCCTAGGGAGTAGGAGTACTGAAAAAGTCGCGTTAAAACCGGTGCCAACTCCGAAGCACACGTCTTCAACACAATAGGCGGGACTCCATCAGGCCCACTCGACTTGTTCACGTCCAGGAAGAGGAGTGCTTTATGCACCAAGCGCAGTGTAAACAGCACTTCCCGCATATAGCACTCACACCGCGGGATGGTCGGCGGTGTGTCCCCCCGTCCTCTAGAGTCGAGTTGGAAGCAACGAGAGAGCTCAACAGATCGGCTTTCTCCTTTGCGTCATGAGCCAGTGAGTCATCCACCCTGTGCAGAGATGGCAGAGATGGCTGACAGAAGTTCCCTTGGACAGCCTTGGCGAGAGACCAGAATGCACGTGTTCCCGAAGGGAGGCGAACTAGTTTCTCGCCAATTCTGCCGATGTGCTCTGACTTTGCCTTGGCAATGACACTTTTGAAGGACCTGGAGGCGGAATTACACTTCTTTTTAAGAGCGCTGGTGTTTACATCCCGGGACGTTGATGCGTCAACCCAGGCCTGGTAGCACTCCTGCTTATAGCGCGATGCTATTTTACAGGAGCGACCAAACCATGGCTGGAATCTGCCTCCGATGGGCACCACAGAGGATGAAATAAAAAGTTCCATACCCTGAAGTACCACATCAGCAACAGAATCGGCAACAACACTGGGATCTTCCGGCAAGAAGCAAACCCGCCCCCAAGAGTAGGATGCAAAACAAGACCGCATCCCGTCCCAATCGGCCGACCTATATTGCCAAACATGGCGGCAAGCTGCAGATCGCAACTGCGATGGGAGAGCGAGTCGCACTGTACTCCGGATCAGACAATGGTCCGAAGAGCCCAGAGGGGCATCGACGTAGACCTGATATCCGTCCGGATGAGAGGTCAGCAGAAGGTCTAACAGGGAAGGTACATGATCCTCCAAATCTGGGATCCAGGTAGGTGAAGTAACCAGTTGTGTTAGACCATATGCCAAGGCAATGTCATAGACAGATCTACCCGCATGATCGGTTAAACGAGAACCAAGCCATTCAGCATGGTGGGCGTTAAAATCACCGAGTATCACGATCCCTGCGGATGGGACCTGTTGTAGCACTGAGTCTGCAGCCATTTGAACGTGGTCGATGAGTCGGTCTGTGTCGGCATTACCGCTATGGGACCTATAGAGGCACCCGTAGACGCGGGGATGGCCGTCGCTGTCTACGCGCAGCCATAGGATGGACAGGTACAGGACGTATACGCAAACTCCAGCCCGGGGCACAAAGGAATGTTCAAATTTGTACCTCGGGTAGAAGAGATATGAAGTATCAGCGCCGGAGAGGACACCTGAGTCTCAGTTAAAAAGAGCAAGGCCGGCTTCGCCGTCTCTAAATGGTAATGGACAGCATTAAGGTTGGAATGAAGTCCCCTGATATTGCTAAAATTCACGAATAGCGTGAAACGGGCCGCCTTGGTCTTATTGCTCCGCTTGCCCCGAGCAGTATTAGTCGCGAGCGGAATTTTACCCCAATCTCTCAACACTTGTGTTGTCAAAAATGTTATATCGTCAACAATTACTTATCTAGCATGTCATGCATATGTCGCTGCTGTATTAAGATATGATATAGATATTATGGGGAAACGTGACACTCGCAAACCGTGCTTGTAAAGTGCAAAAACGCTGTATATGAGCAATCTGTGGCGTCCGGCTACTGGTTTATTGCAAACCTGTATTTAAGTAATTAGGTGTTTTAACTCTACCAGCCATGTACATTTTTGAACTTTCAATATTCGTAAGAAAAGTATCCTCAGTTTTTACTAAATAAAATAAAAGTAATATTTAGTAACAGATATCCATAAAAAAAAATTTCATTCATTAAGAACTAGTCTGTACTCAAAAAATCGTTATGTTATAGCTATTCAAGTGTTTAACAAAATCCCAAATGTAATAAGGCCATCAGATTATAATAGATTTAAGTGGCTTTTGGAAAAACAATTTTTATATTTTAAAGCGTTAATATCAAAAGCAAAATTGTAAACTTATATATATACATACATATAATCACGCCTCTTTCCCGTAGGGGTAGGCAGAGAATACTTCTTTCCACTTGCTATGATCCTTACGTACTTGTTTCGCTTTGTCCACTTTCATTTTCCCTTCATACATGCTCTTCGTTTTTGGGGTACTTGATTTGACCTTTTTGAAAGACGTCCCTGATTTGGTCTTGAAACGTCCGCCTAGGTCTATCCCTTCCAACACTTTCATTTACACGCTCCTTATACTTTTTTTTCGTCAATCGTTCTTCATTTATTATCTCGACATGGCCAAACCATCTCAGCATAACTTTCTCATTTTTTGTCACTACGTCTTCTTTCAGACCGTTTCCTTATCTCACTATTTCTTATCCTGTCACTCAGTTTAACTCCTATCATACTTCTCAATGCTCTCATTTCAAGTGCATTTATTCTGCTTTCATGTTTCTTATGCCATACCCAACTTTTACTTCCGTACATGAGTGTCGGAAACAACACCCTCTCATGCACAGCCAAACGAGCCTTGTTAGACACCTTCCGACTGCTCATAAAGGAGTGCAAAACTCCATTTACCATGTTTCCTGCATTCACTCTTCTTTAGATATCACTGTCACACTTTACATCTCTTGTAAACTTTGAACCCAGATACACAAACTCCTTCACCTGTTCAATTTGTTCATCTCCAATCACGATATTGCAGTCTGTCACTGCCTCATCCCTTTCAGACACCATCACTTTCGTTTTCCTTACATTCATCTTCAGTCCCTTTCTAACAAAAGCTCCACTCATAGCAGTTACCATCTCTTGCAACTCCTCGGCCGAAGACGCAAGTAATACTTGGTCATCAGCATAGAGAAAACATTTGACGAGTAACTCATTCATTCTCAACTCACTTTCATTCTCTTTTAAATCTGTCAAGCAATTGTCCAAGAACAGGTTAAACAGCCACGGTGACGCTACACATCCCTGTCTAACACCTTTTTCAATATTAAACCATTCAGTGTGTGCCCCGTTTATCCTTACACAAGCACTAGAATCCCTATAAAAGGATTGCAATGCTCGTATGAGGATACTGCTCACACCGTTCATGGACAGTGCTGACCACACTTCATACCTCACCACTCTATCAAAGGCCTTTTCTAGATCTTACTTAAATTATGTACGTTTGATATTACTTAAATATTGTAATTTCTAACCATAAGTTTTCATAATGGTAAAATATGTGATTCTCTATAATTTTATACACACATCTTTGTACGATATTTTTTATGAATAAATTTATTATTATTTCATCGGGGGAGGTCCATATCCAGCAGTGTACTTTTACGAGCCGAGATTGTACTTTTACGAAAATATTCATGATGTTAGGTATTTTCTTTATAGAATAACGGTGACAAACGAGCACACATTCCACCTGATTTTAAGAGGATAGAGTGGCGCATACACACTCGATTAAGAATCAAAATGCAGATGTGTCGTCAGACCTTAGGATAAGATGGAACGCCTCGCTTCTATTAAAAATGGTTTTCATGTTGATCCCTAAATAGCACTTATCAGTTACAACAGGCTTTACCAATAAATGTTTCGTTGCTTTGGTCAGATTTATCAATTGTGTTTTAGATTTTGGAACAATTTTGTCTTATAATCCATCTCCTCTAATTCACTTTGAAATGTAAATAGTGCTTCGAATACTAGCGTATTTATCAAATCACTTGATTTATAATTTGCAATTGACTGGAATACTCTAAAGAAGAAGGAATATGAAACTTTTTTAATGATATACTTTTCTACATTGTAATCAACATCTGTAATTTCCCTAATAACGCCTTCTCAAGTTTCTTGGAACACAATTTTTGTTAAAAATGTGAGTGATGAAAATTTATAAACAGATATAGGGCTATGCTAGCTATATTATTTCCGAAAAAATTAAGGATTTTGTTTTAAAAAATATTTTTTTAAATTAATGGTCTTTGATTATCTTAAACCTAATTAACGTCACATTAATAGATTCTATCCAAGAAAAACCGCGGCGAAACGCTAATCTACTCATATGATTACGATAAAACTATGGGGAATTGAATTGCGCACCCTTGACTATCATCATAATCATCATTCAAGTCCACTGCTGAACATAGGCCTCCCGTAAGTAATACCACAAAGCACGGTCCTGAGCAACCTGCATCCATCGATTTCCTGCATGTCTTACCAGGTCGTCACTCCATCTAGTGGGGGACGCCCTACACTTCGCCCGCCGGTACGAGGCCGCCACTCGAGAACCTTTTTTCCTCATCGGTTGTCGGTTCTTCGAGCTATATGACAGGCCCATTGCCACTTCAGCTTACTAAACCGTTGGGCTATGTCAGTTACTCTGGTTCTACTGCAAATACCCTCATTTCTAATACTAAACTAAACTAAGGCAGAAGACGAATCACACTAGAAGATATGGTGTAGTTCTTACCCGCCACTACACGGGACCCCTTGGTTATAAAATATAAAATTTAATAAAAAAAATACCAGATATACTGATGATAAAGCCACTTTAGTCGATGCTTGTAGATTTTAAAAAAGGTCAAGAGCTATTTTCAACCGCGGACCATTTCATTAGGATAGAATAACGGTCATACGAAATTCAACCAATTGCCCACAACATTAAGTAGAATTTTGAGTCACCAAACTTGTTTTAAATTTTTTAGAAAAATAAAAAGATTTATATGCGAAATTTATAACTGCAGATAAAATGGTGACTTTATGGTTTAAAATAGCTGTCGTTGATTGGGCTTCAGTATTAAAAAAAATCGTTCCAAATTTATTAAAATGAAATACATACGAATATTTTTCAATGTCTGCTTCTATTCATGTTACAGATAAATGAAATTTGGGAATGCTAGCAGGCCAGCAGTGAAGGTCCACGTCTTAGACCATAAGCCATCGTTGGCAGCACACACTGATTGTACAATCTGTATTCAAGTTTCGAGGTATACCATAAAATTTATAGAAATAAAAACATACAAATACATGAAAATACGACTAATATACAATTTACATATAAATGGCACGAACTCAAAGATTAAGAGATAGTAATTGTGTACAAGCTTCTGAACAGATAAAGACTGTGTGCGTCTCTCTAACGGAGGTAGGGCATTCCATAGAAGGACTGCTTGGATAGTTAACGACCTGTCAAGTAATTTCGTATTATAGCCCGGCATTTTTAATATTAAATATACTATGTATCAACGACATTGATTAAAAAACAGACTTGGCACTTCGCCGTGTAGTACCGGCGTTAAATCTACCACCAACTCTTTCGCACCATGAGCCAAAAACATAAGGAAATGGCCCTGAGTTCCCTGAGTCCTCTTCATAGAACAGGAATGCGAAGAATCTCCGGGAGTAAAATAGAAAATAACTACATGTAAAAAAAGTTATTCATATTCAAAACTTTCCAAATTTTCTAAATATGGTAATAACTTGCGCAGGTTGGTGAATTTCACTGAGTGGGTACACTGCTGGTGCAATGACAACATAGTAATAATTTGACGTCTTCAAGGCAAAAGCGTATAACCCTTTGCTGCGCTAAAATAGTGTGATTTGTGATGTGGCTTCATCCCTACTTACCACCAGTTGGAATTGTAATCAAGCACTGGCTTAAAATGAGTAATATAATTATTATTAGTTGACTGCTTCATGGTCTAGAGGCCGTAAGAAGCTCTGCTGAACATAACCTAGGTTAGGTTAGGTTAGGAACAAATCCATTTATTGAGCTTTTGCGTCAAAAATTCTCAGTAGCAGCCGGAGTTAGGAACTTAGCACTGTTTCACCTTCGTGCCTCGGAAATCATGTAAATCTGCTGTTTCCATCGGACTAAGATGAATGAATGAATAAAGGAGAAAATCCTCTCCTAGCCAAATGGGCTAGTTTTTCTTGAAACTGGCTACCGTAACCAAACAATGATACGGAGTATATTAATAATTAATCTATAATACTTATCTGTTTAGGTCTAATTTTTCAAATAAAACAAAAGCCTCGGCCTCCACTA
Organism: Parnassius mnemosyne; assembly: GCA_963668995.1. NCBI lineage: Eukaryota > Metazoa > Arthropoda > Insecta > Lepidoptera > Papilionidae > Parnassius > Parnassius mnemosyne. The sequence continues at coordinate 5,699,067 of CAVLGL010000126.1, read as the reverse complement.
TATGGAGTGACATACTGGTAAGTCATGCTGGATGTCGATGGATGCAAGTGGTTCAAACCTAGTTTTGTGGCATTCCCTAGTAGAGACCTGTGTTCAGCAGTAGACTTGCGATTGACTTTAATAATAATAATAACTTTGTCTAATTAAATAAATTTAATTACTGATTTCATATATACGCACTTTAAATTCCCTTAAATTTTTTGTATAAGTGTGTTTTCATAAATCTTTGCGGAGTAACCAAACAATACTTTTAAAGCTTTATTTTATGCGACATAATTCCAGTTCTCATTTATTGAGGAACCAGTCAACTTCAAGAAATTTACGAATATAAAAATACGACGCTTGCAGACATTTCGTCAATATACTAGCCTTTGTTAAAAGTTATGCGAGCATCTTTTCAAAAGCTAGAAGATATTGTCAAAAGGAATCATTTATTAAAGGAATACTACAAGTGATTCGACCTTGACTGAGTAAGCTGACCGCGTAGTGGCGGTGTAAGAATATCCACTACCCCATATCATCCCGTGGGTATCGTAAGAGGCGACAGAGAGAAACAAATCAGGAGATAGGCAGTAGCTTCCTTATTCGTTATGACGAATAAAAATAAAAAAATACTACGGTAGCCAAGCTGCTTGCCAAACGTGGCAACCAAGGCAATCTATGCGACAGGCCTTTTTTCAGCAGTTTAATTTAATAGGCTGTAACGGTTACGATGATACGAGTACATTTCGACGACTCATTGCATACAGTCTGCAGTATTGAGTCACCATAACGGAAAATTGTTTTGTCAAATATAAGTATGATACACTTTGAAATTCATTTTAAATTTATTCTATCACCGGTCCCGCAAATATCTCTATTCTGAGAATATCCATAAAGAAACGAAAAAGAAAAAGAAACTTTACAATTATGTATTGCTTATCAAATAAGTCACCATACAAATCTTTAAAGCAGCTTGGTAGTAATCACCTAATTCTCACGGGCTTTTGTCATTCATGTATTTCTTAATACCATTATATTTTTATACAATATTTGTTTAATATATTTTTGGATTTGGTTATAGAGAAACATTTTATACTTTCTGGGATTTCGTAATGCAAGTATTACCCAATGAATGAATTACTGACTCTATGGACAACAATCTTATGTCTGTTTCTTATATTAACAAAATGTATATCATCAGCTCTCTTAAATATAAGTATAATTCCGCCTCCAGGACCCGAGAGGCTGACCGGGATTAGCTTGTTCGCTGAAACGACTACATAAATAATTCCGGTCGGCAGAGTACCCAACATGTCAGTCACCACATGAGCCAAATATTTCGTTCTTGTATCTGCTTCAGCTTTCACAAAATTCCGGACCGGCAATTATAATAATTTAATTAACCAAACCTAATGTCGCCCCTCTAATAAGAAATAGAAATAAAAAATATCAAATTTAAAAAAAAAAATCTGAAGAATTTTGAACCTTATTTTTGAAGTCGGCGAAAAATAAACGAAAATTGCAATATATAGCCCAAGCTTAGCTCAGGTCTTCATTTGCATTTTATGTTCCAGTGGGTGTTGGTGGACTTCTTTGAAATAAAATAACAAATGACAATCCTCATAGAAATATTTTTCCCTAACGTGCAGGTTTTCACCACCGAGTTTGATTGATCACCAGGTAAATCAGCTCTTAAAATTTCAATTGACAATTTAATAGCTGGCGGCGGGTGCTGAACCCGGGTTGCTCGCGTACCGTGGAATTTATAGTGAGTATTGAATTGCTGAGCTACCACGGTTATGTTATATGAATATTATTCATATCACTTGAGTATTATTCATTAGGCGCAAAAAAAACAATTAGGTATGTTGTTTTTCCATCAAGGCTGATAAATCTGAAATCTGAAGTGGTTGAAAGCGAGTTTAAGGCTGGGTCCACATTGGATCGATTGACGTATCATGATTGGGCAGACATATCGTATCGCTAGTCTTATAGTGTCAAAAATGCGTTTACATTTAATCGTATCCTATCACATTAGCGTATAAGCATTTAAAGTATTTTATATGTAATCACTAAAAATTCTTTCTGATATTTTCCACGTCCAAACTTTTTAAGACTAAGTAGCGGTGTGTATCACATTTTGTGATCGAAAAAAAAAATCAAGTAGAGATGGGACGCGATGTAACAGGTACAGTTCTCATTCTTGTATTGTAAAACATACGTTCATACTTTTAACCATGATATGTTTATCTGATTCGAAGTGTGTCAAATATGTGACTTTAAGTGGAACGGGACATATCAGAGTCGAGGCTTACCAAATGATCGTCTGCAGGTTCGCGTGCACACTCGCGATCATAATACACGTCATCATCATGTGACAGGGATACGATACACGATGATGATCAAATGTGGGTCCGACCTTAGACGTAATTATAATTATTTGAACTCCCTTAACATATAGGTACGTTCCCTCAGAATACACGCGTTAAATTTCTAATTTACATGCACAATTAAATTTTCCTGAAAGACAATCTCTCATTATTCCTTTTAACCTAATACTAGTGGATTAATCAATATATAAGTAAGAAGTTTGAAATAGCTACATTTTAATTGATAGCAAGTAAAACAAAACTGAAAACCTTAACATAATTGTGAATCTACCTACGCTATCGCAACGTCTAACTAGCAACTTGGCGCTTTCAAAATATATCAAAAATAATAACAGAATAAAACGGAAGAACAAATCCAATTGATAGCAACTGCTTGGGATCTATTACTTAAATATGATGTAATAAGTTAAAGCGGTATATTCTTACACCATTATGATGTTGCTTTCTGATTAATGTATTTAGGGTGACACAGTAGACAGCATTGGAAAGGTCACAAAATATTTATAATACATCTCCTGATATCCTGATATTTTTAATACCTAAATTGTGTATTCGCGTATATTTATGAAACTATCAATACCATTAATTTATTTAAAAATTGAAACAAATTGAAAATTAAAAGAGGTAATAAACTTTCTAAAAAATGTATATATCAAGTGTGTCTACTGTTTGATATATCATGTTTATTACTTATGTATACTATGTATGTTACATAGTATTAAGGGTATTACAGCAGCAGTAATAAAAATTATTCCGAACAACACTTGTATTTCCGTTCATCTCTTGAACCCACGTACCAAGGTTGTATCTTTTTCATGAAGTAACCAGTATTGGATACTGCTTACTTAATATGGGGGTGAATAGTTGCCAAACCAGCATGAAACGTATAAAACTAAATTTGCCCTCTCAACAAAAGAGTTAGCTTATCACGTTGACTCTATCGTCTGTAAAAGGGATCAGAAAGATTTTCAAGGAGAATTACTTCCACACACTGCACCGTAACTGAGCTTATCACAAAAGAAAAAATGTCGTATTCAGTATGAAGTTATGAAATTATAATATGAAAAGTCTTGTATTTTACATTATTATACGTCATAAGAAAATATTTGTACATTAAAAGATGGCGATGTATGTTTGATTGAACAAATTTTTCGAATATCTTTGCATATATTCTAGTCATATATATTATATATTCTTGGTTATCATCATCATCATAATCTTCGTCGTCGTCATTATCATCATGACCATGACATTACTACACACCATCGCTTGTCAGTACTTCAAGTATGTTTATGGCTGTCCCATTTTCACTATAGCTTACTAACCCGGCTTGGTGTGAGGCGTGACGTCGCACTCTGCGAATACGTGTGGCGGGTTTTGCGTGGCCAGTAATACCATCCTGAGGTACTGCAGGCGTTGCAGCTGTTTTTGACTGGTAAGGCGATGTTTAAGCATCGCCCACATCCCACCTTTAAGGTGTCGCACGCGAGGATAAATCTGCTCTGGTTTGCGCATATGTCACGGACTTTAAAATTATTGAATATTATTTCCGATGAAACGAAAATTTACCACTGCAGCCTGGCGAAGTTCACAGAAGTAGCGTACAGGGTCTGTGAGGTTTTTCATAATGTTTTTTTTTTCTATTTACATATTTTTTATTAATTATAATACTGTAAGTTTATATTATATGTCAGTAGTTATATTTATTAATTCTTGTTTGCTTTCCTACAGCATCGTCTTGGTTTCGTACTGTTATGATGCTGTTACTGTTTTTGTAATAAATAAATAAACCCATTGAGCTTTCTGTTACTATGGTGATACTGCTGCTATTACCTTAGTTTACTATAGATTCAAATAGAAGTATGAATTATTTTAAAGAACACGGCCGCCCACGGTGGCATCGTGAAAAATGTAACAAACATACACAATACGCTGTCAACATCGTCATTTTAACTCTCTCCTCATGGGATTTTTTTTTAAGAATAAGCGTCACTAACGAGCACATAGTCCCTCAGATAATAAATAGATGTTGTGGCCTATGGAGATCGTCTTTTACCCTCGACAAAAATCTAAATGCAGATACGTTGTTAACCCTGAAGGCTTAGATGCCTTGTTTCTAATTAAAAGGGTCTCCGGTTCTCTAAACCTCGCCATACGAAACACAGCAGTGTTAAGCTGCTATTTTACGCTGGTATTCTCTGAGAGCGTGGTCCTTCCCCGGTTGAGCCAACCCATTCTTGCTACAACCATATATAGTTGCAGCTTGGCTTTACCACGTATAAGAAGTTCTTTTATCGCTCAAAGGCTAAGCTTAGCGAAGAGGGTCAACCAACATTCTTGGCACTACACAGCGGAGAGAGATAGTACCTTATGATATATATGAAATTATTTTTTAGTAATAAATAATGTGTATTTGTATTATAAGTAAATAAATGATTAAAATTAAAAATAAAGTTATAAATATTATAATTGGTTTTTTTTGACCCACGAAAAATATATATATACCAGCGTAAAATAGGCGTATCAGGTGGACTGTGTGCTTTGATACCCTGAGATAAGAATTATTATGATAGGTATCTGTCTCGTGATATGCGTCACAAATGAGGACTAAACTGGAACGCTTCACATTCTGTATTTGTACTGATCTTCTATGAACATGAGACCGGAACACAGCAATAAAAGCGGTGCAATTTATCGGCAGAAATAGGAAAGAGGTTGGTACTTATCCCGACAGACTCCAAAGTAGAAGAGGAATTATACCATCTAGTACGAATTCCGTTCCGTTGTTCCACTCCATTCAAAACTCACTTCAGAAATGCATTCGTAATCCTTTACACGATATGATGTTGATTTTTCCAATACACCATAATATGGGATGATATTATTATGTCCTATGCAAAATAGAGAAAAGTAATAGGAGATGGGCAGCAGCATCTTTCTGTTAAAAAGTCAAATTTATAAAAACTCTATTTTTTGTATTCTATTGTATCCAGAAATGACACCTACAGATTGTTAAGAACACAACTCTAATATGATTGCAACGGGTTTTTTGGGCGTTTAGAGTCGCAAGCTTTCTAAGCTGAAATAAAAAGAAAAATTTAAAAGTAAAGCTATGTACTAATAATAAACAAAAAAATAAAATTTCTTTTATATAAAAATTACTCATTGCCGAATAAGCAATTTGTGATATAAGAAGCAGTGTTCATTTATCGTCGCGCTTAATTTATGTTTCACTTTCGAAAAGCTTCAGTTCAACCGTAGCTCTCGTAGCAGGAGCACGCTACGACTCTCATGAAAAGCACGCTACGCGAAAAACTTCTACGATATTTCTTCAATTTAAACACAAAAATGTAGGAGCATTTCTTTAAATAAATGATAAATATAAAATAACTTTAATTAGGAAAATACGTGGTTTGAGAAAATATACCTATTTAATTTAAAGTGCCGTATAACTTTCAGTGTCATAACAAATGTGACTATGATAACGTGGCTTCATAATTACATTTGGGTTAAAATATAATGAAGGAATGGTAAGTTGTAGTAATTTAAACTTTTTTCTTTAAGGAAATCCATAATAATACTAGTGATCCGCTCCGGCTCCGCACGGGCGGATATCATATTATTTGAATGTTTGAGAAGATTTTTGGATTTTCTTACTCTATCAAACCTAATTACTTGTTTAATTATTGGATTAAGAAGAAATGTGGTAAATAACAGCTTACAATCATCTATTTTACACAATTAAAGATACAAAACAAATTAGAAATAGCTTGTTAGCGATCACCTCATTCCCAGGGTTATTATCATCCATAAATTCCTAAATATTACAATAACCCTTTTTATACAAACTTAGTTTAATAAAGTTTTCGAACTTTGAGCAGGTCAAAATTTATAAAAGTGTATACATCACCCCAAGAATAAATTACTGACTCAGTGAAGTCGAGTAACTGGTACTAGCCTGTGTCTGTTCCTAGTAATTACAGAATGAATATCACTTATTTTTGTAAAACTACTTTTATTTTTTAGTACGTAGATTACATTTTCATAAATGTATTGAGAGGCCAAAGTTAATATATTAATTTCCTTAAATTTTTGTCGCAGTGACTTTTTAGGCTTTAAATCATAAATTGCTCTTATAGTCCCCTTCTGTAAAACAAACATTTTCACATGTATATATTGTTTAGTGTCAGCCGCGTGTCCCCATAGCAAAATATCATACAACATCATGCTATGGAAATAGCTAAAGTAAACTAGTCTAGCTGTTTCAACACTGATAAGATTTCTAATCTTTTTTAGAGCATATGCTGCAGAACTAAGTCTCCTTGCTAGTTTTGATTGGTGGATTTTGGGGGCTCCATTGAAGCTTCGCGTCTAGCGCGATTCCAAGAAAAATGGTTCCGTGGTTTTACTTTATGTTGTCCATAAATATAATAATAAATTTCTTTAGTTAAATTCTGTAAAGCTGGTAATTTACACGATATTAAGACATAAATAACTATTTTTTATAATTTTTATCTATCTGTCCGGGATAAAAAGACAGAAACCACGGAATGACGTGGGGTAGTGTAATACCCTACGTCATTCCGTGGTTTTCGTAAGAGGTGACAGAGAGATACTGAAATAGAATATGGACGACAGCGTTCTCCTATTAAAACTCAATATAATTAAAATGTGCGGTTGCCAATCCGTACCCAAGAGTGATAATAATGGCAACAATCCTCTCTTTGAGATAATCTACAGGGGACTGTTGAAGAGCTGTAATTGTAATGTTAACAAATACCGTTACCATTACAGCTTGCTGAAAAAAGGGCTCTTCCATAGATTCCTCCGGGAGGGGAAGCGTGGGAGCTATGTCAAACATCCCCCATGTTTGACATAGCTCCCACGCTTGGCAGACGGGTTGGCAACCACAGTTTTTTTAGTTTTAGTTCTTATTAAGAAGATGCTGCAGCCCATCTGGTGTTTTGTTTCCTTCTGTCGCCCCTTACGACAACCACGGAATGATATGGGGTAGTGGATATGATTACACCACTACTACACGGTAAACACTTATTAAAACATATTATAATATAATACTATTTTGAAGTAGTTATAATGGACTCGATACAGAACAGTTTTCATTTTAAGCTATTCTTAATTAATTTTTGACAAAAAAGTCTAAATTGCAAAAAGTACAAAATAAGAAATTGGTAGAGAGAAAGAGATTAGAAGTGAATTTATTTTCATAAGTTCCCCGCGAACATCCTTTTACTGAGGTAAATAAACATAATATAGATAAACATAATATAATTTCATTAAAAGTAGGTAAATGGTACTTTCTTCGCTTGAGATTAATCTCGGCTTAACCATGTATGGCTATAGATATAGAACAACCTAAGACAGCTTCAATCTAATCAATTTTTATTTTTTTATATTAAAAGACGTTTCAAAGTTCCAATCCGATGCAGAATGGTGTTAAGATCCTAGACATTAACGATTTAATTAAATAGGCATTCTCTACACCTTAGACTAACTAAGAAGGATGGACGGAGTGCTGTGTAGATTTCAAATTATTCTGAAGCTTTGCTCATCATCTTCTTCTTCATTTTTCTATAGAAGCCCGTAAAAGATGGCTGCTGGACCGCACACACATGCACTAAAACCATGTTAATGATCGCAAAAATGATTTCATGTTGAAGTCCACCAACGCGCACTGAGGGACTAATTCTTTTTCGAAGTTCTTCCCCGCTTCATAAACCCTCTTAAAAATAGGAAGCTGTCTAAATCCAGGAGTGGAACGTATATACTTTAAAAAATAACTTTTTTTAATACTGTTTCATTTTATTATCGTCACTACTTTCTAAGGAGTCGTCTTTTTGAAATATCTTTTTAACGAATTGGTTTTCGCTGTCTAGGCATTCCGCCATATTTAACGATAGGTCCTCCTCTATAGAATGTTTATTTAGCTATTTTTCGATGATCATTCTAATATTGATACGTATGGTGCGTTAGAGTACGAAATGCGGTATTAAGATGCTCTACGTGCACAAGGAATAATCCAGAATCCTTATAGGCCAGCAGAATTTTTTGCAGTTTTTCTGTAGCTCGATGCAGGCGGGTTTTCTTATTTTATCATACAATAACATAACACAGCAGTCAGAATTAGCGTATTATCTTTGAGCTAAAAGCGGGATCATTATTTTTTATTATTTATTTAGCGAGAGCGGCATACCATTCGTAACGCGGGAGTTCATTCGTTTTCAAAGTTATTGCGTGGCGCTGGCGTCGATTATCGTCGGTTGTTCTTGAAGTGAAGAAGGGAATTTTAGGAAATTAAGAAGATGAGGATATACAGAAATATATATGCTTTGGTTTTGGACATTGAAAATAAGACCGAAAAACAATAATATGTTTTTGGAAGTTTATCGACCAAATTGGCGATATATTGATCATAGTCCAAATTAAGAGTACCCTTAACGCATGAGCAAGTATGCGGATGTAATTAGACGTGAAGAAAGAGAGAAGTGGTTCGTGATCGTGCTAAATGAAAGTTCGTAGTCTCGGCCTATCCCTCTAGGTGACAAGCGTGAGTGCTTATGTATATATATATATATATATATATATATATATATATATATATATATATATATATATAACAACAACTTTGCTCATATTATATTATTATCAAAAAACTGTTCGTAGTAGATGGAACATTTTCAAGGAATAATTTATATAGAGATGAATTTGAGTCTGAAATTTTGCTGTGAATAATTTTGGCCTGCTTTTTCAATCGTCAGAGTAAAGTTACCCATCACTTATATAAGACGTTACGCGTCTAAATAAATGTAAACAATTTAACTAACGCAGTAGAGCCATGTTACAGCTATATTATAGTTGCTGCACGAATGTGTCTCGATCGGGAACTGACTACGTGCTCGCAGAATGCGAGCATACAAAAGCAGTAAAATGCTATTCACCGATGTATCACTTAGTATTTTAAGGTCGCTACAGTAAACAAATTTGGTATGCTATATATTTTTTCACTTGTTTATATATTATCGGGAGAACTTAAGTTACGTAGAAACGTACATAAGTAAGATCTGGGTTACCCACTTCTGACCCTCTTACCTATTTCCACACAAAACAGGAGTTCCTGGACTTCTGTTTCGGTTTGAAGGGTATAGAGAGCCATTATAATTACAGGTGAGTAATTTCATCTTAGTCTTCAAAGAAGACAACGCATCTAAAGCCTTCTTTGTTTGAAGTTAGTTGCAGTGTCTATGGAATGCATTGTTATTTAGGAGCATATGGCCTGTACGTTCGTTTGTCACTTCAGTTTTATATATGTACCAGCTGGCCAGGCAGACGTTGTTTTGCCCTTTTCGACGACCATTATTAAAAAAAATCATTAAATTCGTAATAAAAAATATTGAGTGTAACTTATCAGGATAAACTATCCTATCGTTTAAGTAGGACCAAACTGCACATGGTGTGCAAACTTTCATTGAAATCAGTTCAATAGTTTAGGAGTTCATCGCGGACAAACAATGTGACACGTAATTTTTATATATAAAGATAAACGTTTAATTTACTTAACATTTTTAAAGTGCTCAGTTTGAACTTATAATGACTATTTTTTTTAAATAACTAACTCCAAACTCGTCGAAAATTATTCGAAGTGAAAAACATAGCCCTCAAAGTTTTAGAAAGCCCTCAATGTTGGTAAAACTTTTCGCTCAATTAATACTTGTTTCTTAATGCTGAACCATACAACTTATAATATTTGAATTGCTTGTCGCACAGTTGTGTTTCGAACGTGCTTAGTAAGTCAGTTTGTAAAGCATCTCTTCTACGTGGTAGAGACATGCAGCGGCTATATTATTATTGTAGTACGAATGAGTCGGCTCGATAATTGAAGAACCATGCTCTTACAGATCCTACTCCGGTCAAGCTGACCCATTCATGCTGCAACCACAATATACCTGCAGCGTGGCTCTACCGCGCAAATATGCTGTGCCTCATAGACATATACATCTATCTTCAATTAAAAATCAAAATGCAGATGAATTGTCACCCCTAAGGACTAAGAGGGAATGCCTCGTTTCCAGTAACATGAGGTCTTTGGTTCTCTACACTCACAAGATGAAAAATAGCAGCAATAAGCTGCTATTTGACGCTGGTATTCTGTGTAAGCGTGCTGTTTTGAACAAATCTGTTTGTGCTGCCGTACGTGGGGAACTCAGAACATTTTGCGAAATTAAAAAACAAAGTTCTATGGTTAACGTTTTATAATTTAATCTTTTTAAAGTAAGTTTATAAGAAAAAAATTTAAACAAGGGTGACGGCCTAGAAGTGCCTCGTTTTAATAAAATTATAAATAATTTAGTAGATTCATCCTTTATTTTGAGTCGAATAATCTTTCGTTCTCAGTAAAAATATCTTTACAGTTCCATTCTGAAATACCAATTATTTCAAAACCCGTTTTTAATCAGAACATGCACAAAAATTAACGAAAAATATAAGCATATCGCTCGTTTTCATGAGAGTAAGTTTAAGTTTAAATCCAAAACTAATGCAAAATTAATGCTGTTCTTATTGTGCTATCACATCTGTTTCAACAATAATCGTCTATGTTATTATTATTGTGTAAGGGCTTAATAGAACTTTCTGTGTCTATTCAATAGAATTTTGTTAAAAATATTTTAGTGGAAACCATTTTAGCTTTATGTATTAATTGAGTGTTCTTTTATTTAATGTATTGTATCATGCTGTATGTTTTTCTTAAATGAATTAGCACGTTCTCTGTAATAGCCAACAAAGGCTCATCTCTCAAAATTAATCGACCGTCCTGTAATGTATTGTACCAGTACAAGCCATTTTAAGTTCAGCAAACGATTCGTCATGTTCTAAGTGAAATTTAAAATTGCAAAATATCAACGCGGGAAAATCTTCTTCGCAACAATCCATTTATCATTAAAACACGATATTTCAATTTATTTTGTAAAAAAAATGTGAAGGAAAGTTTTAGTGAATAATCGTTTTCTATAAACTGGCCAGGGTCTAATAAAAATAACTGTTTTGGAAATATTACTGCGTGGTGGCTGCAGCGTATAAATTTACCAACCCGCCTTGCAAAAGTACAGTGCTGATCATAGACTTCTCCTATAAGTTCGATAAAACACAGTCCTGAACAACTTGCATCCTACTTGCATCTTACTTGGTCTCCACTGCATGATGAGCATGATGATGATGATGAATCTTTTTCCCAATCAGATTTTGGTGCTTCGCACTATATGTTTATTTACTATGTGGTTATTCTCGGCAAAGAAATTCGCTACTCCATATCATCACATAGATATCGTATTGAGCGAAAAACTACTAAACAAAAATAATAAAAAGCTGCAGTCGACAAGTGAAGCAACGATGGCAAAATCTTCCCTATGGGGAAGTCTATGGGGCAAGCTTATGTTCAATAACGGACATTATAGGCTGTAATGGATGAGTTGTGGTAGGCTACAATATTTTTTTTACTGGAACTAAAGTGACAGACGGACACATAGGCCACCAGATGGTAAGGGGTTGCTGGGGCTCAAAATCGTCTACATCTATAGTAGGTATGAATTGGGGCTTCTGCGTCACTTGCTCTCGCATCGCTCGAGCTACATGCCGCTGAAGACCGCAATTCTCTCCAGTAGAGGTGCAAAATTTTTAGTTTAACCAAATTAACGTCTACATACTCACAGTTATATCCTGCGGGAACAAGTGGTCTTCCACTTCCAGTTGAGTTATTGAGCATTATATTCAGAGTGTTTGCGAGATACTGATGGTATTGCCGCATCTCTAATTTCATTGTGGTTAGTGCTAATAAACGTTTTTAAGCTTTTGCATAGCTTTTATCGAGGGAGCGCGGCGACCGAATCAAGAAATTCCGTAGCGGAAAAAAAAACTTAATACCCAAAACCTAACATCGTAAATCCATTACAATAAAGATATTAATTAATTTGTATCCATCCGCTAACTAAATAAAATGATGTGTCTTACCTGGATTGAAGAGCGTCTCTCACCCTCCCTCAATTGTTTCATTATTGTTTTATTCTCATAACGAGTGCAAGTTGATTACAACGCTCGTCAAATATAATCTATATTGGTGAGTTTAATCATACTATTTTGAAATTCAGCCACCATTACCTTTTTCTTTTGACTTCATACTTGTTTTTGTTAATTGCAGATCATGGTCAACACTGACAAATACAATGATTCTAATCCTATCACTAATCCGTATTACTATGCACAGGATGTGGATAAATTTACACTAAATTATTACAACCGAAAGGACCAGCTTCACGTTTTACCAAGAAATAGAATAGCTATTAATGAAGAGCGGCAATCGAAATCAAAGAAATGTTACAGGAAGAGAAACCGCTCTCAAGAATCATCATCATCATCATCATACATTATCCGCCGAGATAAAGATAAACGAGGTCATCGTCTGATTAAAATCAGCATTTGCGAACTTAACAAGCAAGGAGAAAATGTCATCCACGATCTTAGTGCTAAATATGTGTTCAATATGTTGTGGATTCAATGTATGATGTAGTGTTAGATGCTACAAATTGTCTTATAAAAAAATAGGTGAAAAATTATGTGAGAACTAGTAATTTAAGTAATGTAGCTTGTAAAATATAATAAAAGTTACACATTGAATTTTATTGTTGTTTTATTACGTATCATTATTATTCAATTGTGTAGAGGAAAAAAGAAAAGACATTTATTGTTACAACGAATGTATTTATTAAAACTAATTCTTTCGATTTTCGATTTTATCTGAATTTGAATTTAAATATTTTAGTTTTTATTTCAATTTTAACTGAAAGCAACAACACATTGATATATTTTATAGGAAATCAAACAATCATTTTGTTTTCAAAACACCATTTCTTAATACATAAAACTTTTTTTAACGCACATATTTTCTTATAAGTAAAACAGTTATACAGTAAAGTATCTTTACAATAAAGTTCACAAAGAGTATTTAAATTGGGAGCTCCTAAGCAACTTATATCTATGATAGTATTATTTTCATCACAAATATCTTGCACCCATTTAATTTTTTCACATCCTTTTAAAAAAATCTTTTTATTTTTCAAATATGTTTTTATAATGCTGTGAAACTCTCTATAATCAATAAAGCCCTCACTCCATCGATACCCTCGGTGCTTTTCAATCCAGCCAATTTGTTTTTTTTCTTCAGGAGATAGTGAAGTGAATGGGTATGGAGGTTTAATTAGGAATATATTGGTGTACTCTAGAGTAGCTATAGCAAACTCCTTTACTATAAATGTATTTTTGCTATTTTTGAAGCCTTGAAGATCGACGATTATTGTATTGCTATTCATGATAAAAGCCTAAGATACGTCAAGGACCGGCGTTTCACGCTGGCGATTACGTTCGTATAAGCAATTGGTCTACAGAAATATTTTGTATCGTTAAAGTCAATCAAACCAATCCTCAAACCTATCAAATAGAAGACAAATACAAGCAAAAAATTCTACGCTCTTTTTACGGTTACGAATTACAAAAAACTAAATTTCCAGACCTTTATCTTATTGAAAAAGTCATTAAAAGAAGAGGAAATAAGCTTTTATTAAAATGGCTAGGTTTGAGTGATGAAGAAAATAGTTGGGTGGATAAAAGTGAATTAGTGGTTTAGGTATATAAATAACGTATTATTACTTAATAATCTCATTTTATACTTATCGATGAAGGAAGGCAGTGGTATAATTAATAAAGTAATAGACAATGTTTTTTTTTAGAAAAACGTTACACACAACATTAGGATTTTCTCCTGTATCGTGGAGGCAGTTTACAAACGCAAATTTCACAAGGACAAGCATCCAGACCCGGAACAATTATTAGTAAGCCATACAAATACTTGTTCCGTGCGGGATTCGAACCCGCGCCTCCCAGCGCAGCAACTCATTGCTAAGCCACTGCACCACGGAGCCGTCTAATTGGATGAAGCGTGCATGCTCCATGATATTTACCGTTTGAGTTACATTTACCCGGCTATCAATTTTGCGGCCCCGGAACTAAACTTCAAAAACGGTTACTCAAAGGCGATCGTGTGATAAACAAATTGGATGAAGCGTGCATGCTCCATGATATTGCTTACACTAACAAAGATTCGGGCGCTCGACAAAAAGCTGATTTCGAACTTTTGAAAATGGCTAAGAGGAGGTTGAAATCAGAAGATGCTAGGAACGGAAAAAATATTGCTTCCTGGATAGTTAAAAATGCGATGAAAGCGAAAATCCAGGCGGGGAACGGTATAAAAGCATTTAAAAATTACAGTCTCAGTTGAAAGAACTTAAATTCAAAGACAGTCACTCGGCTATAAAATATGCCTATGCAGCTGCAAAGAAAATATTTAGTAATAAAAAAGGAATAAGTTTACCCCGTTGTATTCCTCTTCCAAAGTGTGGAGGATTTTTACCACTTATTTCCATATTTGCAGGATTGTCAGCTTTAGGATCATTAGCTAGTGGAGCAGCGGGTATAGCAAAAACTGTTAATGATTCAAAAGCAGCACAAAAGAGTCTTCAGGAATCTGAAAGACACAACAGAATGATGGAAGCCGTTGCTCTAGGAAAAGGATTATATATTGAACCTCATAAACAAGGAGCAGGTTTATATCTTAACCCCTAAAAAAACTAATTAAATGGCTACCCAGACGGGCACTCACTAAATCTCGACATATTATTAGAACATGCAAGTGACATTCCATACTTTCGTGGCGTTTTCATGAGAAATAATTTACCTTTGAAACCGAGAAAGATAGAATGTAGAATACTGAATTTGGATAGCTACAGAAATCCTGAAACGCATTAGGAAGCCTTTGTAAAGCACAATAAATACATAGAATATTATGATAGTTTTGGTAATTTAAAGCCTCCGTTAGAATTAGTTAAATATATGCATAACTTACCTATTAACTATAATTATGCACGACATCAAGCGTTTGGTGCGACAAACTGTGGACATCTTTGTCTAAAATTTTTAAGGAATTACTGGAAAAAGCATTTATACAGTGTATGAAATAAATAAACGTATCAGTATAAAAATGTCTTTCACTGTGTCTATAACTGGGACAGGAGTCTCTTTATCAACGAACTATTCACCGACAATAGAACTAGGAGGAGACTACGAATGTGATCTTTTGTATTTTTCAACTTTCAATTCTATTCCCAATATAGATGAAAGAACAATAAATGTTATTATGGTGAAAAAGAAATGATCGAAATCCCTGAAGGGTCTTACGAGCTTATAGATATTTGTGATTATCTAAAAAATAATATTAAGAACGCTGTACTAAAACTAACTTGTAACAATAATACATTTAAAACAAATATTTTTGCTCTGAAGATGTGCACTTTAATAAAAGCGAATCACTGGGTAAAATTTTTAGGCTTTGGTATGGAAACAATAAAAGCAAATATAAGTACTGAATCAAAGTATCCTGTCAGTACTCTATCGAGAACCATCGTGTGGATTGAATGCGATGTAGTTAGTGAAATACCCAGAAACTTGATTTATTTTCCTGTTACCCAAAGTTCCATAAGTGCTATCAATATAAAGTTATTGAACGCTGAGAATAAAGAGATAAATTTACGAGGTGAAGAAGTACAACTGTATTTACATTTCCGAAAAAAAAATGTGATAAATTTCAATAAAAGCCCGTCTACTTCGTGTATCCAAGCCAGTTTTAAAAGAACATCTCATAAAGGCACACCTCTTCAGCTAAAAAAGAAGCTTACCAAGTCTAACAAAGAATTTCTTAAGCTTAAGACTCGATAAAATGAATATTTTAAACGTATCTCAACAAACATTATATGATAACAGCATTGAAAGTTTTGAGTATCATTTATACAAACCATACGTAACTAGTTTTAACAAGAATGACGAAATACGTATTCCTATTAATCAACAAGACCTGTACGTACTACCTTCACTCAGTAGTTTATATATTGAGGGAAAGGTGAATGTTTATAACAGCACCACAAAAGAAAAGGTATCAAACGTACATTTTGTCAATAATCCCGTGCTATTTCTTTTTTAAGACATACGATATGAACATAGTGGAGTAGAAATAGATAAAATTAAGAATGCTGGTGTCACTACTACAATAAAATCTTATCTATCCTTAAATGAAAATGAATCCAAATGTGCTAGTTTGAGGCTGGTCAACTGGCGGAACAAGCAATACTAGTGGTGGAGCGTTTTCCGCATGTATACCATTGAACAAGATATTAGGATTTGCAGAAGATTATGAAAAAAATATAATTAATTGTAAACATGAGTTAGTATTATTACGAAGCAATACAAATCTTAATGCGATCAAGTTAAATACAGGTGAAGTTGTAGAAGATATTATAATAAATAAAATTGTTTGGCGAGTTCCACACATCAAAGTATCAGATCGTGAAAGAATCAGCCTATTAAAACTTTTAGAGAAATATAGAGCTATTCCATTGGCATTCCGTTCCTGGGACTTAAATGAATATCCATTGCTACCCAAAACACGTAAACATACTTGGTCTATAAAAACTTCATCGCAAATAGAGAAACCACGATTCGTGGTCATTGCCTTGAAAACTAACCGCAAACATAACGCGAAATTATCAATGGCAGAGTTTGATCATTGTTACATACGAGATGTAAGAGTCTTTTTAAATGCATCATATTATCATTATGAGGGGCTGAATGTCAGTTTCTCAGAAGATAAGTTTACTTTATTATACGATCAGTATGCGAGATTTCAACAATCGTATCATGGACGCCGGTCAAAGCCGTTGATGGGTTGGCAAAATCTTCCCTATGGGGAAGTCTATGGGGGAAGCTTATGTTCAATAACGGATATTATAGGCTGTAATGGATGAGTTGTGGTAGGCTACAATATTATTTTAATGGAACTAAAGTTACAGACGGGCACATAGACTACCAGATGGTAAGGGGTTGCTGGGGCTCTAAATCGTCTACATCTATCTTCAGTTAAGAATCATAATGCATTTTATCCCTCGAGGACCAAGATGGAATGTCTCGTTTCCAGTAAAAAATCTATCCGGTTCGCTACACTCACCATACGAAACATTGCAGCATTAAGCTCCTATTTCACGCTGGTATCCCGTAAAAACGTGGTCCTTTCCCGATCAGGCCGACACAATCGTGCTGCAACTATAAAATAGCCGAAACATTGCTCAACTTCGTGTATATACTACATACACCACGTATATAAACTTTTATTTTTAGTGTTGTGATGGACTTCAAAATTAATATATTAGATCTATTCTAGGCTTAAAATGCCGTCAAAAGCCTTTGTTAGAAGTAACTTAATTACAATTTAATTTCCAAAATCAGGAGAAACAAATTATTAAACGCACAATTAATTATATTTAATTATATATAAAATAAAGCTGAGAACACTCTGAATGTACTCGGAAAAGTTTTAATATCGTTGGTTGCACGTTCAATATGGCTCTTGACGTTGTAACTCGGGCTTTTAAATACATTTAATATTTAACCTTTGTTCCCGCGCAGTTAGTAACTTAAAAGCAAA
This sequence comes from Parnassius mnemosyne, assembly GCA_963668995.1. NCBI lineage: Eukaryota > Metazoa > Arthropoda > Insecta > Lepidoptera > Papilionidae > Parnassius > Parnassius mnemosyne. The sequence goes on along the minus strand of CAVLGL010000126.1, from coordinate 5,681,103 downwards.
CATCACAACATTAAATAAAATATAAGTAGTTAATTTTGTATTTCAAAAATTTGACACGCAATATTTTATTACATATTCGTGTTTCAACATGTGAATAATCATATTTTATAAATTATAATTGGCTAGGGTCTCTTACAAAAAGACTTGTTGGCAAAACTTCCTGCATGGTGGCTATTTTAACTATACGAAATAACACCGCATAATAGGCATTCTCTAAGGAATGCCATAAACATGGTCCTGAGAATCCTGCATCTATTGTATTACCATATTTTACCAGGTTGATTGATCTTTCTTCCATTTCTGATTTTGATGCTTCGCGATAAATGGTTTTTTAATATTTACTGTTTCATATCCATACCCATATCATCCCGTGGGTTTGTAAGAGGAGATAGAGGGCAACTGACAAAGAACATGTAGAACAGCATCCTCCTGATAACAACTGGCAATAATAAGATACTGCGGTTGACAAGCGAATCAACGATGGCAAATTTCTCACTACAGGCCAATCTAAGGGCGAGGCCTATTGTATTGGCAGAGGACTTTTAGTAGGTTTTATTGAATTAATGATCAATGAATCGAGCTGCTCTTATATGTGTCTTAGTATATTTAAAATTTTCGTTATTTTCTTTAAAAAACTGTTATTCAAATTTGCAATAACATAAAAGAAGGTGCAGATACAGATATTTCAGTTTTACGTTTTATGTAATTAAATTTAGTGTAAATAAATAAAAATAGGTGAGAATTCTATTCAGTCCGCCGGAGTCATTGGCCCTAAAAATGTAGAGATATGTTGAAATTTACTCTTTGAAATATCGGACACATTTACAACAAGTAATTAGTTACTGTACCTATCGTAAGTTTTAGAGTTTCTGCCCCGCAGTAGAAGTATCCTTTATCAAAGTCATAAGTTTTTAATTTAACTTTATTTCAAACTACTTGCTGTGTTCGTCACTTCGTTTACAAGAAACTTTGAAAGAAAATGGAATTCCCGATCCCTATATTTAAGCATATGTCCATGTAGTGGACATTGCGACAGAGGAAGCTGAACCAGGATATGAACAGTAGCAGGTTCCTAACAATTATGAAATTAAAGCTCTGGTTGCCAACCAGCCTGCCAAGCGTGGCAACTATAGTAAATATCCCTGTTATGATCTATGGGGAGGCTTATGTTCAGAAATAGACTTTGATAGACTGTAATGAATAAATGAACATTTAGGCATAGTATCAATTTTATTTTTAGCCGTTCATAGGCAAAAGACAAATGTACCATGCAGCCAATATCGATTTAATACTTTGTGTAATCGATTTGTTATAGTAATTAATTTTGATGAAAAAATAACGGCGTAGACTTTTAGATTTTCCAGATATATTTTTTTCAAATTTAAATAAGACTAACCATGAAATGTAGCATATTTAATTAAAAAATCATTAGAATTAGTTAACAATCGGCTAAGGTAAGGCAGACAAACCAAAATTAAAGTCGAATATGGGAACCTCTTTTTGTACTCGGGTAATAATAAATGGATTTATCAATAACATGATATACAAAGTTAATTTTGATATTAGTTTTATCTCCCTGTCACTTTTTAGCGGACTACAAAAAAGTAGGAGTTATATCCTTAGTCCATTCAAAAGGGTAAAAAAATTACTTAGAATAAAAAATAAAAGCAGACTTCAAACAACAACAAAAAACTAAACGCATTCACATTGTTATGGCTATAATACTTCTATACAATATAGGTATCTTAGCATCGGTGCTATATTTTTATGTAACGTCAGTTTTAAGGTGGTAAATTATACAAAACTGTCCTTTTTTAAGTTAAGCAATAAACAATTTACGCAAACAACCAGAACAATCGAAAGTACCACTGCCATCACGTTTCCCGCTTTGTAATGTAGATTTGCGGTCGACAATTCACATAGCGCTAATTCAATATTTAGCCTCACAACTCGTTAACAAGTGTTAGAAATGATTCTCCTAAATATTAAAAGGGAATAAATATTTCTCACTAACGAATTTACGATATAACTCAATCATAGAATACAGTAAGCAGTTAGAAATAAATAGGAAAGGAAGAAACAAAGAAATGCTTCTTTAACAACTAATAATATATAATTTATAATTTAAACTTAACAATATAATAATTTATGACATCAACAAACTTTAATAAATTTGACTTTGTACGTCGAAAGCGTGCCAATAAGTTCATTGCTTAAGATATAGAGTAAGAATATCCACTACCCCATATCATTCCGTGGATATCGTATAAGAGGCGACAAAGAAACAAATCAGGAGATGCGCAGCAGCGTCTTCCTAAAATAAAAAATTGTGGTTGCTAACCCTCTTGCCAAGTGTGTCAACTATAGCAAAAATCCCTCCTACATGACAATTTATGGGGGATGCCTCTGTTCAGCAGTGGAGAGTTGTAGCGACAAAACAACGATGATTTTCAGTAATGACCAAAAAAGAAGTAGGAGGAGAATACAGCTCCGAAACTAATGGTAGTGAAATTTTAAACAGAAAATAAATAATAGTTTAAAAAAAAACTAAAAAACACACGCTTTCGTAGATAACCGACCTAAAAAGTAGAAAAAATTTTCAATAACTTTAAAATAAGTAAAATAGTGATTCACATAAAAAATCATTTTATTGTAAGAGAGCGTGTGGTAAAAAATACATTCGGTCAAAGCCATGTTTAATCTTTTATAATTACCTGTTGAACTAATTTGAAATGAAGTAAACTTACGAAAATCCAAATTATTTCCCAGATCTGATTTAGCCTACAAAATCGCTCTACCCGAGTATAACACACGTCATAGAATGCGATCAAATATGTCCGTGCACGTGGCACCTCAATTATCTGAACACATGCTATATGTAGAGACCAAAGGTCCGCGCACGTGGATATCGAAGAAAATTTCCCTTGAGGAATACTGCATACGTCATAAGTAGTAAGAAATATTTAATTGAATTTAAAGATTTGCATAATATATGAGTACAAATACATGAGTTTTATTAGTACAGTAAAAATATAACATTTAATAGTTACCTGAGGAACATAAATGTAGTAATAATTCTGTGTACAATGAGTATTCTGCATCATACAAATTGAAAACATCACTTTAAAATATCTATTATAATTATAAATTAACGTTTTTGTAGCACATTGAACATTTTGATAATTATACATTAAGACTATAACTGTCCATTTAATGGGTTTTAATATGAGTTTGTAGTTTTTTTATAATATAGGTTTAATTAGCCAAGTAAACTTGTTTGTTGGTTTTATAAATGTTTTGTTTGACAAAGTTGTGTCATAAGTTTTGATAGTTTTATGCTTATGTAATAAAATGTATTTCATCGTACAAAGAAATGTTAGGGTATGTGAGATATTGTTCGTATAATTAATTACGAAATTGACGGTACTAAGAGAGTTCAATGAAGCATCGGTACATTCTAAATACTTATGACCATTATATAATATACGAGGATGTTTAAGGAAATAAATGTAAACTTGTTTTGTATTTTTAACGTAGGTAGACCATTTATAGTCATTAGTTATTTAAAAATAGTAATATATACATATTACTATTTTTAAGTCGTGCAATTTTGTTTGTATATATGAATTTTGTTTGTATGGAGTTATTGTATTGTGATTGATTTTTGGAGAAATTCTTGATACGTTTCGATAAATAAAATATATAAGGATATCAACTTTAAGTAATTATGATATTTTGCTTGATATTTAGTGTTAGGTGTGTATATCATGTAATAGTAATAGAGTATATTAATGTGATATTGAATATAACTAGAAAAGAAATATCTTATTACAAAAGGTATTAGCAAATAAGCAATAAATAAAATTAAACAGTCAAATAGAACTTAGTTTACAAAAATCTTCTTCACTGTCGATACTAATAACCGGCATACCATCCTTTTGTCTCACAAATACTTTCCCATGAGCAGTCCAGCAGTTACTATATTTATTCTTCTTTGTATATTGTCTTGCAAGGTAGTGAAGTCGCTGTGTTTTAGTCGTTAGTCATTTGGATACATATATTGGTTTTGGTGGCCCACCAATATTAAGATGAGAAGTATTCAGTTTTTTATCCTTTTTCTCTTTGTTAAATGCACTGACGGATCTAATAAAATTGTTTTCCATTAGAGTAGTGGTAAAATCAATTACGATAGGACTTGGTGTGTTCGATTTTAATTGTGATTTAATACGACAAATGTCACGTATCTCATTATCTTGTAGGGGCACATTTAAAACCTCAGTAACATCTCTTACAATTTTACACAACGAAGACTGGTTTTCTGGTTGAGTTATTGGGATATTACGAAGCTCGATGGAGGAGGTTTTGGCATTTCGCTCTAGATGTTCTATTTTATTTTCCAATATTTTAATTCTGTCTTGATATTCTGAGTTTTCCTGCTGCACTTTATTAATTTTTAATAGCAAATCATCGTATTTTTGGGCCATAAAATCAATCGACTTTTGGGTTTCCAAGTTTAATTCTTTTAATGTTGACATGTCACATTCCAATCTATTAAATTTCGCAGTTTGTTGTTGTTTTAAATCGTTTAGCAGTTCTTTAATTTCACAGCTAACCATATCGCTGTGTCTTCGCTTATACCTTTTGGCAAAATACTTAAGGTTTTCTGGATCATCTGAATATTTTTTTTCGGATGCTGTATCTTGGGTTAAAATTCGCTCTTTGGTTAGTTTGAGGTCACTAGAATTAGGTGGGGTACGCTGAAGTGCCATAATGATATAATTAAGGGTATACGTAGGCCTAATTTATTGATATTTAAAGTTGTAGGCCTAAATAAAACTGTTAGCAATTGAATTTTAATACTCAGTACAAAAACAATGGCTTATCACGTATTGATCAATGGGCGTGGCGAAATAATTGTAAGAAGCAACGATAATTTCGCATTCACTGCATTATGCACTATCTCACTTCTAATGTTCAAGAGAAGGGTGTTGCACAATATCACTGTCCTTCTTCAATTAGGGCGTCTCACTTTGTCATAAAACGATGAACTTCTGAATGCCTGGTACTTGCATTTAATTTATTTTGTGTGATAAATATTATTTTGACTCAATCAACGGCACAAAAACACGTCCATACACTACGGCGGTCCGAAGGGAAGGAAAGGAACAATGTACAAGCTTACGATTATTTCGGCGTTTTAGAGAATATTATTAAATAAGTTTTCTTCTTGGACAAACAAGATATTTACTGAGGAGTCGTTTTATTATAATTAATGATTTTATATGCTTAATAAAGAACATAAATAAAAACATTTTTTTTATTGCAGATGCTGATCGATGGCCGTTAATAAATGTAAGTGAAAGTAAACGTAAATATGTAAATATAAGTAATTAGAAGTGAAATTTTAAATTTATATTTTTTGTTAAAATTTATATAATAAAAATAACAATATTAGGACATCCATTTTATTACAGCCTATGAAATTTATTATTGAATACAAGCCTCCCCCATAGACTTGAACTTTGTCATAGTTACCACGCTTGGTAGGAAGGTTGGCAACTACATTTTTTCATTATTATGAGTTGTTGAGAAGATGCTTGGCTGTTTGCACGAATTGTGAATATGAAAGTATTTTGCGAATGGGATTTTTTTTCTAATTAATAAAAAAATAGTAATAAGGCTGATGAACAAAAGAGCACACAGTTCACCTGATGGTAAGTGGATGCTATGGCCCATAAACATATACATCTATCCTCAATTAAGAATCTAAATACAGATGCCTTGTCATACCTGGCTGCTAAGATGGAATGCCTCGTTTCCAGTAAATTGAGTCTACACTCACCACACGAAACACAGCAGCATTAAGCGGCTATTTCACGCTGGTTATTCTGGGAGTGCATTTTTTTTTTCCTTCTCTGGTCGAGCCACCCATCCGTGCTACAACCATAATACAGCCGAAGCCTGATTCTACCACGCAAAACATGGGATAAAATTCTAAAATCTTTTAATTTCAGTATATAAGTGCATGCAACCTTTAAATGCCAAAACAAATACACTGAAATGTCAAACCTAACTGCTAAATTCAAAATGTCAATATAAAAATCTAAATTTTTTTAAGTCACCAAAAGATCTACAACTGCCACACTTAAGGCTTTTATGGATATACTTTGAAGTTAATGGTTCAATATGCGGTACTGAAAACGCCTGATGGTGAACAGCTACAGCGGCTCGCAAAGATATACTCGTACCTATACTTTGGGTATACTTAGGAATGCCACAAAGCACAGATATACCTATACTTTATAGTCTCATATAGTTTTCTTTTAAACTGTATGTTGTTGTAAATGACATATAGGCATTAGGAATTCTTTTAATATATATGTGAAGCATTATATCTTAGTCATAAGAATTAATAATGCATCGGAAACCTCCTTTGTTTGAATTTGGTTGCTAAAGTCGATGGGCTTCAACAGCAACTTACAGATGATTTGTAAGTTCTTTTGCAACTTCAATTTTTAACAAAAACCGTCACGCACTTTCTAGAATCACCTAGTGAATTCAAAAGGCTGATTAGAAAGGAAATGTTAATTAGGAAGGAAATAAGACATTACGTAGCGAAGACTCGATCCGGGAGTGGAATGTAATGGTTGGAGAATATTTTTACAGGTAACAAAGCAGACTTTATAGAACGTAGATTTAAATGTCTATGAGCCACATCATCCACTTTAAAACAAGTGGACTGTAGTAATAACAAAAAAAAACGTGGAATGCTATTAATATTCTGGTATTCTCTGAGATGCAGTGTTTGCTTACCATTAGGTAAGGCTCGAACTCGATTATCACTTTTGAATATTAACTAGAACTTCCTGATAGTATAGTCATAAAAGTAAAAACCCACGTTATGGTTTAAATTAAGATGAGCTATGTATTCGGTCAACACAAAATATAACTTCCAAAACCTACTTTATTTCTTATTAAAAGTTGAGTTAGATACTTAAAGATTTCTGTGTGTTACACATAGAAGTCTTTTTATGTACTCGATTACTTTTGGAAACAAATTACATCTTCCTAACAGAATTGACGTAAATTCAAAAACCCTCGTTGTCAGTGATATGAAAAATAAAGCGTACGCCTGAACGATTATCTGTTCACAGGAGTTCATAAGTACGTTAGAATTTTTTATAATCGTATAAGAAGTATGAACATATTCAAAGATATTCAAACATATATTTATACGTGGTAGAGCCATGCTATAGAGAGCTGCAGCTATATCATAGTTGTGGAACGAATAGGTCGGCTCGAACTGGGAAGGACCTCGCTCTCGCAGAATACCAGCGTAAAACATCAGCTCAATGCTTCTGTGTTACGTATGGTGAGTATAGAGAACCAGAGACCCTTTTAACTAGTAACGAAGCGTTCTATCCTCATTCTAAAGTGTGAAAATGCATATGCATTTTGATTCTAAAACGAGGATATATATAGATGTATATGGGTCACAGCATCCATATACAGGTGGCAGTATGCTCGCTTGTCACCACTATTCTATAAAAAATCGTTGTTTTTAAAGTTAATTTACAGTCAATATATGTACATCCCATTCACAAACACAGTCCCAGACACAGACCACCTCTCGTTTCTGTAAGGGCAAGGAAATTTCCACTGGGCTGTCGTTGCATCTGCTTTTTGCGGACTTCATTTGTCTTCGAAATACTACGTTGTCGCTAATGCTGTGTTATAATGAAGTTCATGTAGTTCAGTAACCAGATTAGCTTCGTCATGATTACAATAGTTTGATAAAATGCCTTCGCTTTCATTTATAAAATTAGAGTGACGAACGAGCACCCTTGACGTTTAACGAGTAACGCTTAACATACGAGTCCACCTGATGGAAAATGTATACTGTGGCTCATAAACCGCAGTCTTGTACCTTTGACGCTTCTGCCCGTTAAAGGTCTGGTGGTAAACGGGATGGTTAAATCGCCATCTATCAGATGCCATAAAATATTACAGGCAATTCCCATATTCCCTTGATATGACACTTTTCTTACGCCGCAACTGCCACCATAATTTTATAATGTTGGTATAAAATACAATTTCAAATATATTTACAACAGGAGCATAAGCAGTTTAAATATTAACATGATGTCTTAATAAATTATATCAGACGTCGTGTGTCTCGATTCGGTGCTGTCGATTAAATTTTCATTGAAATTTACACAAATCTCCAAGCTCAATGTCTATTACTTAATTTAGAAATGAAAATGTTCCAATCAACTTCCCCTATTTATAGAGGTGCGATAATTTACTGTGTTTTAAAATGTATGAAACATTATTAGCATAGTGATTTTTAAATTATACATATTTTTATTTACATAATAATAAATATACAATGTAAAAAACTATAATTAGAAAAAACTATAACTGAAAACTTAAATTATCATAGAATAGAATAATTTTTATTCCATTTCTATTTCAGATTATTACATAGTAAGTTAATACTAAGATTATAACACAATACTTATTGAAAGTAATTTTTATTTACCACTGGTTCGGAAAATACCTCAGTCCTGGGAAGAACCAGCAAGAAACCCAGCGGAACTTTTTTTTTAAACACAATTTCACTTAACAATAATTTTGTTTATACAATTTTTAAATGATTTTGTCATAGAACCAGCATGGTGGCGATCACCCTATTCCCATGGGTTATTTTCATTCATGTTTTCCTTGATATTATAATAACCCTTTTTGTACAGTTTTTCTTTAATAAAAATTTTAAACTTGTTTATTGACAAACTTTGAATATGTTCTGGGATTTTGTTGTAAAAGCGTATACATTGCCCCATAAATGAATTACTAATTCTGTGGAGTCTAGTAACTGACATTACAAGCTTATGTTTGTTCCTAGTAATAAAAGTATGCACATCGTTATTCTTATTAAAGCTATTTATGTTTTATGCACATACATTATATTCTCATAAATATATTGCGATTCCAAAGTAAATATTATGTTAATTTCTTTAAATTTTTCTCTGAGGGACTCATTACAATTTAGGTTATAAATCACCCATACGGCTCTTTTTTGCAAAACAAATATAGCTTCAATATCAGCCCCATTACCCCATAGCAAAATTCCATAAGACATTACGCTATGAAAGTAACTAAAATACACTAATCTAGCTTTCTCAACATCTGTGAGACTTCTAATCTTTCTTACAGCGTATGCTGCAGAACTAAGTCTGCTTGCTAATTTAGATATATGGGGGCCCCATTGAAGTTTCGCGTCAATAGTAATACCAAGAAAAACAGTGGTATCCACAAGACTCAACTCCTCCCCATTTAACAGCACATTGGTATTCGAAGGTTTTATATTAGGTAATGTTAATTTAATACACTTTGTCTTATTGCCGTTTAAGAGCATATTGTTGGCGTTAAACCACTGTACCAATTTCTAGAGCATTATTTACATCGTCATAATTAATTAGCTGTCGTTTGAGTTTGAAAATTAAAGAGGTATCGTCAGCAAATAATACTATATCGTGATTGTCCCCTACGAGATAAGGTAAGTCATTAATATAAATTAAAAACAGGATTGGGCCAAGAATCGAGCCCTGAGTAACGCCAATTGAAACTACCGATCCAGAGGACCCTTTACCATTAATCACTACTGTTTGAATTCTGTTACTTAAATATGAAGAAATAAGTCTAAGCGCTAAACTTTTTACACCGTAATGTTGTAGTTTCCTGATTAATGTCTCATGATGAACACAAGCGAAAGCCTTGGAAAGATCACAGAAAATACCTAAGGTATCTTGTGAATTCTCCCAGGCATTAAAAATATATTTGATAAGCTCAACACCGGCGTCAGACGTCGAGCGACCCCTTGTAAATTAATTGGTTTTTATGAAGTAGTTTATTTGTATTAAAAAAAATTAACAATTGATCCAAAATTATTTTTTCAAAAATTTTACTGAGAGTTGGTAGTACAGAAATAGGTCTTAAATTAGTGTGGTCCAATGTACTACCAGGTTTAAAAAAAGGTATTACTTTACTCATCATCATCATCATTACAGCCCTTCACAAGTCCACTGCTGAACATAGGCCTCCCCCAAAGAATGCCACAAAGCACGATCCTGAGCCACCTGCATCCATCGACTTCCTGCATGTCTTACCAGGTCGTCACTCCATTTCGTGGGGGGACGCCCTACACTTCGCCTACCGGTACGAGGCTGCCACTCGAGAACCTTTCTTCCCCATCGGTTGTCGGTTCTTCGAGCTATATGGCCGGCCCACTGCCACTGGAGCTTACTAATTCGTTGGGCTATGTCGGTTATTCTGGTTCTACTGCGGATATCCTCATTCCTAAGTTTATCACGCAGAGAAACTCCGAGCATAGCCCTCTCCATAGCTCGCTCAGCGACCTTGAGCTTCCTCATACGGCCAGCAGTGAAGGACCACGTCTCAGTTCCGTAAGTCATCACTGGCAACACGCACTGGTTGTACAATTTCGTTTTAAGGTTTTGAGGTATGTCTGACGAGAAGATGTGTCGTAGCTTCCCGAACGCTGCCCAGCCGAGTTGAATCCGTCGATTGACCTCTCGGTCGAAGCTGGACTTACCTAGTCGGACTATTTGTCCCAGGTAAACATACTCGGCAACAACTTCGGGCTTAGTGCTCCCAACAACTACCGGCATAGGTGTGACATGGACATTAAACATGATCTTTGTTTTGTCCATGTTCATCTTAAGACCTATCCGTTGGGAAACACTATTGAGGTCATTGAGCATAGTGCTTAGGCCCTCCAGCGATTCTGCCATAAGGACTATATCGTCGGCAAATCGAAAGTGAGTGATGTACTCGCCATTGATGTTAATACCGTATCCTTTCCAGTCCAGAAGCTTGAAAACGTCTTCCAATGCAGCGGTGAAGAGTTTCGGGGATATGACGTCACCCTGTCTTACACCTCTCTGCAATTGGATAGATTTCGTACTCTGGTTCTGTACTCGGATAGCCATCGTAGCCTTACTGTACAAGCACTTCAACACTTCGATATACCGACAGTCAATTTGGCACCGCTGAAGGTACTGCAGCACCGCCCAAATTTCGACGGAATCAAAGGCTTTCTCATAGTCCACATACGCCAGAAATAGTGGCAAATTGTACTCTTTGGACTTCTGTACAACTTGCCGAAGGGTATGTATGTGGTCTATGGTGCTAAAGCCCTTTCGGAAACTGGCTTGTTCGGGAGGCTGGAAGTCGTCAAGTCTGCGCGCGAGACGATTCGTAATGACTCTCGAAAACAGCACATAGACGCGGCTCAGAAGGGAAATCGGTCTGTAGTTCTTCAAGAGAGCGTTGTCACCTTTCTTGAAGAACAAGATCACCGCACTTCTGCTCAACGCTTCCGGTGTAATGCCACCATGGAGGACGGAATTAAAGAGCTTCTGAAGGACTTCAAGTACCGGTCTTCCACCCGCTTTCAGAAGCTCCGCTGTAATGCCATCCTCGCCTGGGGCCTTACCGTTTTTAAGGTGCTGGAGAGCCATTCTAATCTCGCTCAGACTGACGTCCGGGATATCTTCGGAATAGTGTCGGATGAGACTCGCTCTTGGATCGTTACTCACACTTGCGTGTGGCTCCAACGATTACGTGTACAGCTACCCAACCTCTCAATCTCACTCAAAATCTCAGGTGTCCCGGAAACGATGCTGCCACATTCCGTCTTCAGCTTTGACAGTTAGCTCTTTCTGGCAGACAGATCTCTGGCAAAGACTTTGGAGCCTTGGTTCCGCTCTATCGCTTCTTCAATACGAGCTGTATTGAAGTTGCGTAAGTCCCACCGCATGCATTTGGAGATCTGTCTGTTCAGATGCCTGTATGCTGTCAAGTCTGTTGAAGAATGTAGCTTCATCTCCCGTCTAACAGCCATGAGATTAAGAGTGTGATCGGAGAGTTTTTGTGTTCTTCTGCGGCGGGTCTTGCAGAACTAAGCTCCGACCGCATGGACAGTTTCCACGAGCTTGTCATTTATATCGTCCATTTCATTGCAGTCTTCTAGGCACTGAAAACGGTTTTGTAACTCGAGCTGAAAGGTTTCGGGACTTTGGAACAGAGCACGAGGGGGACGGAGCGTTGACTTCATTAGACGAGACCTCTCCAACTTAACGTTTAGGTTCAGTGTGCCTCTAACCATTCGGTGATCGCTACCAGTTTTCACCCTCGCGATCACGGAGACATCACTGAACAGTTGTCGTCTGGTCGTCATAATGAAGTAAATCTCATTTTTTGTCGAACCGTCGGGGCTCGACCAGGTCCACTTCCTGTGGGGCCGCTTCTGGAAGAAAGAGTTCATCATAAAGAGTCCCTCTTTCTCCATGAAGTCCGCCAGCTGCTGGCCCCTTGGGTTCCGTTGCCCTATCCCAAATTTCCCTACTTTCAGCTCACCGTCCTCTCTTGTGCCTAGTTTTGCATTGAAGTCTCCCATTAACACCGTATATTGGGTTTTGGAGGAATGCATGGCTCTAGAGATATCCTCATACATTTCTTCCACCTCCTGATCGGGGTGTGCCGAGGTTGGTACGTAAACCTGTATGACCTTCAGTACTGTAACGGGAATCCCTCAAAAATCTGTGGTCTTCTTTACATCAATGGATTTGAAGTATTTTACATCTTGCGATAGCACTTTTTCAAATCTAAATTCTTTTAAACAGGTGTTAACATTCTGTTTGAGTTATGACTCGGCGACAGTTGGAGAAGTATTCAATGACTCGGTTGTCAAGATAGGAATATCAGTGAAATATTTCTCAAATACCGCTGCGACTTCTTGATTTGATTTAGTCATTGTTAATTTTTAATTGATAGTTTGAGTTACGAGGTTTGTCTTTACCGGTTTCGTTGTTAATTATACTCCACGTCATTTTAATTTTATTCTTAGCCATCTTAATTTTGTTGCTAATATGTAACAATTTGGCTGTAGAGCAAACTCTTCTTTCATCTTTCATGGTATCGGTCATATAACCTTCGTCTGCTTTAATGAATTCCTACTGTCGCTCACTCATTAAATGCCTTGCGACTGTTTCTGGAGAATGTTATACAAGTAAATATTTTTTTTAAATTCATTGCTTATAAGGGTAAATATTTCTCCATATAAATAGTCTGCATTGTTCCTATAAGAAAGTGATGGAAGGTTTTTTACCATATTACTTCTAAATCTCTCCAGACGTTTTGTATTAATAGAAACAAACACACTTTTCTCAATTACCTGTTTTATGTGCAATAAGGTAATGAAACCAGTTGTCCACAGTGATCTGAACTAAGTTTTTGAATTATTGATTTGTTGATTGGTACAACACCTGTAAAAATATTATCAATACAATTTGCACTACACCCTGCAATACGTGTAGCTTCAAAGAATAAATGATCAAGATTATAGGATTTGAACAAAGAGCAAAATTTAATACTGATGGAAGAAGTTTCCAGGAGATTGATATTAAAGTCTCCACACACTACAAGAGATTTATTCTGTTTATTAAGCTTAACTAAAACTTCTTCCATAACCTTTTCAATGGTATCATAATTTGAACATGGGGGTTTATAAACACTGACAACAATAAGGTGCTCAAGCTCAACGCATGCCATTTCTACAGTACGCTCAACAGAGAGGCTCACAATGTCTTTACGTTCTTTACATGATAAGGATTTATTAGCTAATATTAAGGAGCCACCACGTTACTTAGTATCTCTATTGAACAAACAGACCACCTGGTGATTACTGAAATTAAATGTGGAATTGTAATCTTTCAAACAATTTTCAGTAATACATAAAATATGTATACTGTTACTATTTAAAAATAATTCAATTTCTAATTCTTTGCCTAACATACCTTGTATATTTTGATGCACCAGGTTGATACAGTTTTTAAAATTGTTATTTTGTCAAATTACATAATTATGGATTGGTAAATTGCATTCTAAGCTATTTAAATTATCTTTGCTAGAGATTACCTCTATTATCTTATTATCTAATTTAAATTACTTGTAACTGGTTCCAAATTAAATGTAAAATTATTTTGTTGCTCAAAAGAAGCAGGTGTCAAGGTAGCCAAATCATTGGCTGAGTTAAAATATAAATAATAAGATTACGTATTTGCTACCAGTCTTAAACTATACTTTGATAGGTAATACCTATCTCTTGTCAAAAACTTCTTAATTAAATTATTTAAATCAATTAAATGAAATTTATAATTATTACAATTATATGTCAGTTTTACATTATTATTGCATATTAAATTAGTCATTTGGATATTTAAGTCATGTCTTAATTTATTTTCTTGTGGCAGACCCCATGAGTAAGGCAATGTAAACAAAACAATCTTGTGAACATTTAAATTATTTAATCCAATAATTTTTTTTATTTACATTGCCCCTTCTCCCAATAAGAAGTATCAATATACTATTAGAACTATGGCTACTTATTAGAATTTTATTTATAATTTGACTAAATGTTGCTCCAGGCATACAATAATTAGTAATTTGGTGTTCCTTTAGACAGTTATTTAATACTAAACCTAAGTTTTTACCTATATCTTCACTGTACACAACAATATTATTTTTGCTAACATTTAAATTATTCAAATTATTTATTGTTCTGGAACTGTCATGGAGTTTATAAGTAGGAGAGGGGTTCTTTTTGTCCATATTATTAACACATACTGTCCCTGAAGTAACTGGTAATGAGCGCTGACACTCACACTGATGTTTTACTAATGACTCAAAACGTTCCTCGTTATATTTACACAGTGTTACCCAGGGCCGGTCAACTTCCTAATAGCAGATTGGCACCGGGAGATGACCTTGGGGGGCTTTAAAGAAGCGAGATGGAATAATATCTATCTCCCTCGCACGTTATGTTATATTGCCATGAAAGAAATATTATTTTAAATGACACATCATTTTAATCATTTTTTTATTTAATAATTATAATACTTTATTATATAATATATTTCGTTAAACATATATTTATTACGTCTTTATTGAAGTAACAAAATGTATAAATATGAAACTGCATACTATAATATAAAGGCAAGTTATGGCAACGGCAAATAAACAAAATTACAAATGGCAGATTCGTTGCGCTTGCTATTGCGTTCTTGTTTATTTGCGTTGCAAATTAAGTTTATATTTCGATATAAACTTATTTCTTACATTACTAACGTTGAGTTGAACATCCCGTTCCTCCGTTTTAGTGTTTACAGTGAGAAAGAGACTCAAAAACAAGTGCTGTGCATTGTGCTAAAGAGACAGAGACTCAATTTTATCTTTCATCATGAAAGAAAACGAAAGGAAATGTTACAAGTGTGGATGTTCTCCTGCTCATGATCGTAACATCACCTTGCATCGTTTTCCTAAGCCTGGGAGAACAAATAGCGTACGGTACGTATGCTAAATAGCTTTTTGATTACTGATTAAAACAGTTTTAAAATGTTTAAATTTGAACCACTGAATTAATAAAGTAGCAGAAATAAAAAAATTTATGGGCCGCATCGGCTAATAAAACCTAAGATACATATTAAGCGATTTAAAAACGTGTGCAAATAAATCTGAAAATTAGAGAAATTATGCAGAACAGCATGAGGTTTATCACATAGAAATCATAACATAATAAAAAGTTCTAGATGTATTGGTACACATAGAAATAACTTGTGGAATAATATTTATATATGTATACAATACAATCACATTGTTTGAAAGGAACAATCTTCTTGTATTGCACTCTTCTTCCAAGCACGTTTTTAGCACCTCAGTAGTATATTACTATCTAATTGTATTTTTTCAGATGTGAATTATGGGCGAAGTACTGTTTTCCTCATGAATCTTGGTGGTCACCAGAATTTCAAAACAATCTTCATTCTAGGCATTTAATTTTGTGTACTAAACATTTTAAGAAATCATCATTCATTGATAATTTTGGAAAGAGGCTAGTCAAATCTGCAGTACCTGATGAGGAATGTGATAAGGTTAGTTAATCTTTCTTTTGTTACTATCTACATTTTTTACTTTTGTGTGGCTTTTCTCATACTACAGTGAAAATATTATCTAGTTAACAAACGGTGGTAGCAGATTGAGTGGTGATTTATAAGGGTATGCGACGTAACCTACCATTACTTCTCAACCATAAAAAAACAAAAGATATAAACTTAAAAAAAAAGTTATCTTTTATTTAAAAAAAAAATACCTTATCCATACTAGGATTTTCTCCTCTTTGTGGAGGCAGTTTACAAACATAAATTGGATGAGGACAAACAACCCCCGGCACAATTATTTATAGGCCTTGGGTCAATTTAAAATCGGTGGCAGAAAATGTGACTGTAAATTTCGAAAACAAAAGAAAATAAAATTCTGTCTAACTTAGTTGTATAGGTATTTATGCTATGTAGATATCATTGTTAAATGCAATATCGTGGTTGGGCGCGATGTCTTGCCACTATTTTTAGATTTTCAAGGAATTTACTAGTGCAGGGTAAAAAAAATTACTCTGTTACCATCATATATTTATTCATATTTAAACAACAAACAATTATTTTTAGAAACATTCTTTGTTATGAACATTAATTAAGTCTTTACTCTCATGTTCAACATGCAAAATTACACAATAGTTCTTCTTAAGTAGGAACAGTAATGGAAGTTAAATATACTCTGTTACTTCCTTTGTTTTAATGATCAAATTTTCACTATAAACTATGTAAATTGAATTAAATTATTAAAATATAATGATGATGTTGTGTATAAATGAGAATAATAAATAATTAATAAACAATGCATAGAGTCAGGTGTCAGTTTTTCAAAAAATTCGAGACATTACTCTTATATATTTAGGGACACAAAAGTAACAAAGTTGTAGTAACAATAACATAGTTGTACTATTCGCAACAAATTTATGAACTACTATCACAAAAAACAATATTTTTGGCTATGAATTGTTTTAAGAAGTTTAGAAACTTAATTAGATTATAAAACTTAAGGGGAAAAAGCTAACAAATCTTATTGAGATCAAATTAAACCTAAGCTGATAACTTATTTTTCAAATATCTCTGGTGGAGTATGGAACTGGTAATATACCCTTTTGCCTTTATTTACTTTTTAGGTACTGAAACAACTCTTATGAAACTCTCATATTGTTCATATGATATATCATTTTAAACTAATTTGTATGTTTTTCTAGTATCGTCAACAGAATTTAAAAAGACAATTTTTACTTCACCATCATCGTCTACTTTGCTTAATGCTTTGCCTAGATAAACACTTACTTTCAGAATTGTAAACTTTAACTAAGACCTAGACTCCTTCTTTGATTTTACTTGGATGAATATTTTCTTTATGAATCAAGTGATTCTCATCATTTTTTTCTTTAGATAAACAGGGTTGATCTGATGCCTTATCTTTTAATCGTAGCAAAGGATTATCATCATCTGATTCCGAACTCGAACTGTAAATTACATTGTAAAAAGATTTCCTTTTCTGTTCAATCAAATTACTTATATCCGCTAGATTAGTAGAATTACTCCTTTGATTCTTCGACTGTATCCTTTAGTGGACAATAGTTTTTTGGATTCATTCATGAGGAGAAACCAAGCTAGCAGAAACAGCTCAACTCTCGATATTTCAGCGCTCCCACTTCTTCTGTAATACAATAGTAGTACACTTGATGTACTTTCATTATACCATAGAAAGGAACAATTTCTGCTGGAATTTCATTCGCGATTCTTTCAATATCATAATCAGTTCAAGATTGACCTTAACTCTACTACTATCTTTCAGAGACTGATAGAACGAAGACGCTATCAGAATGTCTTTCCCAACAGCAACAAGCTGGTCAGCAGTCCGTTTTAGAAAGCCACCAACACCAACAGCTGCTCCTTTGCTGTGTCCCGACTCGAAAAAATTCCATGTAGGCTTGGTGAGGTTGTACTTTGAGAAAAGTTTTGTCCATATTAAGCAGAAGTTTTGATTCTGGCGGTACTGAGTAGCGGGTCATCTGAAAATATGTGTATCACTTTTATCTTAGGGGATTGGTCTTGAATTGAGGAAAGTATAGGATGAAGGTGACTCCAGATTGCCGAAGGGCCGTGAGAGAGGTTACCTGATACTGTACAAAAAGACTTCACCTCTATGTTTCGATTTTCCAAGCTTCGCTTATACAATACGCCAGTATGTAAGGATACCTGGTTACGAGTATCACGAAAGTGGTGTGATTGTATCACTTCATGGAACTTGCAATTGTAATTTTCGCTGAAATCTACGTGTAGCGCTATTTTTTCTTCTGTCAATCCATCTATACAAGATCTGTAGTTTCTATACTGAGTTGAGTCATGTCTTTTATTAAGCGTTTCTTTCTATGATATCTCTCTAAATCCTTCTTCTTAGTTTCCGCTACCTCTTCAGGGTTTTATTTGCACTTTTCTTTATAGCGCCGCTGCTTTTCAGCAGCGGTGAGAGCCATAGCGAAGTACTATGTATTATCTAGAACAAATGATGTAATTTATTAGACAGCTATTATATAATATTGATTCCTACTAACATTGAAGCAGAGATACGGATATACAGACGCCAACGATGGCTTGTAACAGCTTAGTAATAACAACTCTGTTACCTCTCTACAACTCTGTTACCAGTAGCTAGTAACATAGTTGTGCAGTAACAGAATGGTAAATTTAACTTTAGTGACATTTTTTTTAGAAATGAAAGTTTATTATGTACAAAGAAAAGCACATTCGATATATCTTACACTAGAGCTACTTCAATAATATAAAACTATACGCAAATATCTGAATACTTACGCGAAAACACCGGTAACAGAGTACACACAGAATAAAACCACGAGCCTCACACCGCAGCCATCGGATAAATGAATCGTGTACCCGCGCCTCAACCGCCGCAAACCGTACGGATAGAACAGTAGATATTTATGATGAAACAATTGCCAAAGAATGGATAGCGCCATCTCTTGGTATTTATCCGGTTTACTATAGTAACAGAATGTAGCTCTAATATTTTGAAAACCTTGGGACAAAATTTAAAATAATCGTACAAGCTTCAATTAATTAATTTAATTTAAATATGGATAAAGTATGTTTTTAAATGTGTTATGATTGCTTTATTACACTAGCTTTCAAACATAACAATTACATTGAATTGATAAAAAGATATTATGATTTTCGCATGATGCACTGCATATGGGACAGAATTTTTTTGTATGGAAAACAACTATGTTACCAAGAATGACCACTCTGTTACTTGATAAAAGTGGTGATAAATCAATAATAAAATTAATTTTTCTTGAGAATAAGCTTAGTAATTCGCCCCATATTTGACAAATTCAATAACATTATAACAATTTAATTAATATCACCGAGAAGAAAATATTTTTGCTCAGGGACGACTTTATCTGCAACCAATTTTAAATTGACCCCCTTACAAATACTTATTCTGTGCAGCATTCGAACCTGTGACCTTTAGTGCCGCAACTCAATGCTAGCCACTGCTCCGCGAGCTGTCAATATTGTTTAAATGACATGATTATAATTTAGTTACTTACAGAATATATTTACAAATAAAAGAAATTGTTAAAATAGTGTCTTAAAAATAGGATGGTGGTGGTAATGCAACATTCATTAAAAAAAACAAGTTGTATTTAATGTTTATAAATTTATAAGGCTGTTTGAAATTTAGAGATTGGTTGACCTGCTGAGATACATGATATAAATAATGATTTGATAATCTCTAATTTTCAGATCACATTAGCTGACTTTAATTTGGAACAAAGGAATGTCATTCAACATATTGCAGGTCCATCAACTAATAAACAACCACTGTCTGAAAATATTCAGAAGACTATAACTGTTTCAAATGTATTTGAGCCTGTTGCGGGTCCGTCAAAATTTATACAACCCTTGTGTGAGAATGTAAATTATAAAACTATTCCTGACATAACTAGTGATATTCCTCAAGTAACTGAGAATATCAACCCTGTTGCTGCTGCAAATCCATCCACGAAAAAAAAAAGGATAAAGATATGTTGATAAAAATGAAATATCATCTGAGAAAAATTAACAGGCTTCAAAAAAACTGTAAAGCATCTAAAGAATGAAGCATTTCTCAAAGTATTGAGCAAAAATGATTCCGTAAATGAAATATTAAAATGTAAAATATCCCCCTCTTTTGCATTATTTTTGCAAGGAGAATTGCAAAACTATAAAAAAAAATCATAAGGTCGAAGATGGAACATGGACTCCAAAATAATAGCACTAAGACTGTATAAAAGGTCACCTAGGTGTTACAAATTATTAAGAAGGATGATTTGCCTGCCAACACCTAGTTCATTAAAAGCGTTATTAAGCAAGTTTCACATGAAAGTTGGTATTAATGACCAAATTTTTAATGTTTTGAAAAAAAAAACAATAAAGCAACAGACTCCCTCAGACAATGAGTATATCCTTATGTTTGATGAAATGTGAATAAAAAAGAATTTGTTTTACAACAAAAAAGAGGACATAATTGAGGGTTATCAAGACCATGCACTGCAGGGCAGGTCACCACAAATGGAAACACATGCCCTCGTGTTCATGAT